>CAXKVY010000847.1:0-30698 GCA_964058915.1 Tetropium fuscum | reverse complement strand
TTATTATATATATATATATATATATATATATAAAATATATATATATATATATATATATATATATATATATATATATATATATATATATATATATATATATATATTATATATATATATATATATATATTATATATATATATATATATATATATATATATAATATATATATATATATATATATATATATATATATATATATATATATATATATATATATATATATATATATATATATATATATATATATATATATATATATATATATATATATATATATATTATATATATATATATATATATATATATATATATATATATATATATATATATATATATAATATATATATATATATATATATATATATATATATATATATATATATATATATATTATATATATATATATATATATATATATATATATATATATATATATATATATATATAAAATATATTATTATATATTATAATAATTTAAATAATAATTCAAATAAAGTCTATTATTAAATTAAAATCTATCACAATATATATTAATAAAAACTAGGCAAAATTAGATTTCATCGATTTTTGATTTTTTTAGAAAAAATTATGATTTTTATCAACCCTGTCAGATAGCTGCTATTGCATGATTGCGGGACGATCAATTAAAAGCATGGGAAAATCGTTTTGAATGTATATCACGGCAGTTTTTGACTTCACAAAAAAAATCATATAAAAAATTAAGAGTACGACAAAACACACACGTTGATTTAAAGCTGAGCGTAGTTGGATAATTAGTTCGCGAGATATCGCGAATCGTAGTTACGAAAAGAGGAAAAATCAAATTGGTTGCTCACCGAGGAGGGTGGAGTTGGTGGCTCATTTTTTTTTTGGAAGAGTTATTGCGAAGGATATACGAGGCTGCAGGCTGCGGGTTGTGGGATAACTAGGAGAGGGGAAAACGAAATGTTTTAAAATGTCCATAACTTCTCTGAATATTGACCGAACTTAAAAAACCAAACGGTTTTCCTTCGCTTCTTCATAGGCTATACGATGGCATTAGCGAGTATTTTTTTGGTGCAAACAAACGTGTCCCGTGGAACATTGTAAGGTTAAAATGCACCGATTATATTATAACATATTACTAAACATGCTTCTACTCCCCCTAAACTCGCTTGGCAATATTGGCGTCTAAACCACCCCTAGCGGTCAAAAAAAGAAAAAAAAATGCTCACCTTATCTTTCTGTCAGTTTTTTATTTTTGCCAAAACCTCTTGACAGGAACATAAATAAATAATCAATTCGTAATTGGATTCATAATTGTTATTTTTAAATTCATTACTGTTTCCAGTGCATTTTGAGGTTCTTAATAATTTCTGATATATTAATGATTCAACACAACTCATGTATGATCGATGGGGTTTATCAAACTCCTCTAATAATGTATAACAAAAAAAAAACACTTAAGTTTTATAAGAATCTCACAATATTTTTATTTTGACCATGGCAATGGTTTCGCTATAACAATACCTTCTTCAGATGGAAAATAAAACTGAAAGCTATTGTTACAGCGAAACTATTTGCCATGGACAAAATAAAAATATTGTGAAAATATTATAAAACTGATGTGTTTTTGGGTATGAAATGACATGGATTTTCACCGGGTAGCGGATAACGGCTAGCTCTATTAATTTCTTTAATAGTCTTATAGTGATGCTTATAGTGATCCTGATGCCTATATTCATCTTTTATATCTCAGCCAACGAAGCCGACTATGTATTTATCCTGACAACTCAAATCAACGGTTTTCACCTATGTAATTCAGCCTATGCAATTACCATAATATGCAATAGCAATAGCAATATGCAATAGGTAATATGCAATAGCATATTACCATGCACTGACAATATATTTACGTCAAATGAGAGGCAACAGATTATTCCAGCGACAATATTTATGTTAGATAAACATAAAAAAACTACGAATTTTATTTTTAAAGAACAATCAAACTGGTCCCAATTTGACTTATGGCACCTTTTTTTATTACTCGAAGTTCGATTCGCTACTTCTTCGCGAATTGTAGGTGCTTAAATCGTTGTTACCAAGGCGGTTTATTTTGGAAATTACACGAACACGTCAAATAAATTATCAGCACACTGGCATCTAATTATATACTACCTGATTTTTTTTCAAAATGAACATTCTTGTTTCATCGAATTATCCTACGAAGACAACTCTTGATCTCAGTTTTCGCGCTCATAATTATTTTCGTCACAGCTAGCAGCAGCTCGTATTCAGAATGACAAATATTGTCGGCAAAACCCAGAGCACTTGTTGTATTATATACGAAAATAGTGCAAAGAATGTTGTTCATTAGTTTCTAAAGGCATGATTTATTACTGTATCTCATACTTCCATCCTTTGCTGGTGCAATATTCCCAATACATAGAGATACAGCCCGCTAAGTGTTCTCCATGTATAATAGAATTGGAAGTACGAACTTCTTTAACAACCGTATATTTTTTTGCTATTAATAACTTCATACATCTGCCATATTTCATTTCAGTCCTAGTAGATGATGATCCCGTCAGATCTGGTGCACTTCAGTTTATTGTTTATATAGACGAAATTCGGAGTCTGAGAACGCGTCTTATGTGGAGGACCACACATTCTAGGGACGTCTGTGACTATTACTATATGGCCACCGACAGCTGCTCTCAGCAGTTGAGCATCGCATAAGATTTCGTAGAGTACGTGACTTGAAAGACCAAGATACCAGAACCGAAATTTGAATTAAACGTCTATAAGGAACGGCTAGTCGTTGGTGGTTTAAATTAATATATGGAATGTACGAGGTGCGATTTTAAAGACCGAACCTATTATAAGTGATATATTGTTAATATTTACTAGATTCCTTAAGTCACGATAAAAGTTAGCGTAACAAGTAGCAAGTTAAAGTAACAAAGAGTTAAAGTAACAAAGAGAAGTATTCTTTATATTTTTAGAAAATTGTGATACATTATCGTTAAACTTGACACATAAATAAATAAAATAGTGATACTGGGGCGAATAACAAGGGGTGTCATTAGAGAATTGCTCCGAGTTTGCGGAGATATATTTTCCACAATAATTGTAGGATTTAGGTCATTGTTGTATCCATTGGTAAATCGTTTATAATTTTTAAATATATCTTTATTAATTGTTGCCTTTCGTTGATACCTTGAATCGATTCCACCCCGTCACTCTGAGAAATAGACGGGATCCATTGCATTTGGCGCCCAACGTGGGGCAAGAGGTACCCGAAGGGAGGCAAGCAGCAAGGTAACGACGTAGTGGTTGGAATTGGAGCGTCGAAAAATTGGTAAGGTGAAATACACCATCAGCGAGGAAAAACTCCCAGTTTCTACGGCAAGTACGAGTGGCGAGGAGCAATAGGTAGCAGCGAAAAAAGTCAGAACAAGTAGAATATCGCCGGCCACAACACACGTGAGTGTTTATATACAACAGAACTTAGCAAGGTTCTTAATATATTTAAAAATTATATTAAATATCTTAATATATTAAATTAAATTATATTTAATATATTATTATTATATTCGTCTTTTAATCATTTAAAATTTACAGTCTACGTCATTTATACATTGGACAATTCATTTGTATTATCAATATCTTAGTCGTCTACTTCTTCATCCTCGAACTGAAATCAGTTTCCTTCTGCCTCCAGTAAAGTATCCTCGATTTCTTTCTCAGTTCTCTCTTCATCGTAATCACATTGCACGTCGATGTCCACGGGTGTTTTGAGAACTGCTGCATTTTTACGTGATTGCCCTCGACAATTAGGACAATAATCGGAATATTTTAAGCTTTAAACCATGCTTGACACAACTACACGATTTAGAACATTTTTTGTGCAGTTGCAGCTAATAGTTTTTAATAAATTTTTCGGAAGTAACGGTTCGGGCAATTGGATAGGTTCTAATCCATTGTTCTCGGGCTCCCAACCCCACTCTGTTGGATTTAAATAATTTCTAAGCCATTGTTGGACCTGCTAATATACTCTGTAGCAGTGTTGTTCTTGGCAAATGAGTGGGAGCATTGAAAAAGAATCTTAGTTATTTAATTTTTTTATAAACGAAAAAATTAAACATTTATTAAAAAATCACCACGGCTCACCTAATTAACGGATTGCAATTTTTCAAAATGTATTTGAAAGATTGAGTGCCTTCTTATATGTGAAAAATTTTCAAGCATCTACAGAGGCTTTAGTTTTTAGGTTTTTACACTGTTAAATTTGCAAATACTTAATTTTTTTTAAAAATATGAATTGTAACAATATTGTGCAAACTAAACAACGATTTTGATGAAACTTTGAGTGCCCTCTTATATGTGAAAAAAATTTCAAGAATCTGTAGAGGCTCTAGTTTTTACCCTGTAAAAACTCGTTTTTTCCCTTTTTTTAGTTGTTTTTATAATTATATTTGAATAATAATAATAATTTTTGATTCGATTTGATTGATTGATCAATGGATCGCAACCAGCTCTATTATGTGCAAAATTTGGTTCTAAAACTTTTTTTCCTTTTAGAAAATTTTCTAAAATGAATAGCTTCCCAGTTATATGAGCGAAAAGGAAAAACAATTGGTATTTTTTCCAATCTTCACTATTTGTTGAATAAAAAATGGCGCCCATGTTTTTGAACTGAGGCATAGTGAAATTATAATTTCTAATAATATTTCGAAACCATTAAAGCTAAAATTCATTTGCGATTTACCCAAATATAGGCATTTCAAAACAGATACAATGGTTTAATATCGCATAGTATTCGAGAAATCCGCGCTCAAAATTCGCTAATTATGAAAACAAAATTTGCCTGACATTTTTTGCCTTGTTTAACTAGCTAACTCGTCGGCTGGTTTTACGAAAAATTTACGTCTTATGACAATTTGGAAACCCTCTATCACGTAGTAACCTCAGTTTCACCAAATATTGACCTTCTGGTACAAGACATCCCCAAGTTTCCCATTAGAGCTGTAGACCATAAGTTATTTGTGTGGTGAAATTTATTAACCTTGGTTTAACTTTTAATCTCATAAATACTCTCACTACTGTTATCAGTTGTTTTTGTTTTGGACCATTTTTCAAAAAAAAGGTTATACTTTTTTAAAATCACTGATTAATTAATTATTTAAAGCATTGATAAATTATTGCTAAAACTAAACAGCAAAAATGCCAATATAAAAATATAAGCAGTTAATATATTTTACTAAAAATGATATATAGACTAATAGGAGAATAAAGAATGTTTAATGCTTGACGAGTTACCAAAGATCAAAGGATCCTGAACAGGACATATATTTTCTGCAGCTTTCCGCAATTGACCTGAGGCACAATCTAAATAAATAACAGGACTGTGCTTAATTCGGAGCTGCAAACTACTTTTAATTAAAAGCGTAATATAATTCCAGGAACACAAAGTAATATGAAGCTTACATCAATATTCTCCAATAAAGAAAGGTAGGTACTATAATTAATTCAGCTGCTTGGAGAGAAGAGAGGGATTTAGAGAGTGCAGTTTTACAAAGAACACATCTCGCAGCTCTGGAAATATGTTTCCTTGCGGTTCATTGTGGGGTACTTTAACAATACGAGGATTATTTGCGCGCACTTATTTATATACGCGCTCTCCTGGCTTCCTTGAAAACGTGCAAAAAATGTCTCCCTTATTGTAAGCAAGAAAGTACATACATTATTATACGCTTTAGAAAATACATTTAATGGTACTGATAGATCGAGTTAGGAGATGTATTCATAACAGGTGCATAGGAAAATAAAGAATATGTAAATGAGTTCACATATATTTCTCTACATGCCGTGGATAGGGCAGACATCGGTTTGCCCCTCCTCACCATCATCATCTACGATTGGTTCGTCCTTGGCTATTGGAGCTGCAGGTTCAGTCTCAACCTTCGGCTTTTCTTCACTAACGACTTTTTCTTTAGTAACTTTACCCACTTTCTGTTCGAGATAGCAACGTGCAGGAGGGGCAGTGTAATGGCGATAACATTGGTCAACTCTCGATTTTAATAGCACCGATCCATTTATTTCGTCAGCTAGTTTTCTAGTAATTCTTCTCGGCATGGACCACGTACCTGTATTAGAAACAAAACTGATGCAGCGCAGGACACATTTTGACATCATTAAATAGTATATAGATGAGAAGAAAATACACGGGATGGAAGTGAATACTAGTTGCATGAATTGACTAGTTGTGAATACTAGGTTTTTTTCAAAAATTCTTTGAAAATCAATCAATGTCAATCAATGTTCGATAATTATTCGGTATGTGTTATATGATGATATTAAAGAATGCCTGCTTGCTGTAGAATGCAGCGATGATTCTTCAGCACAAGGCTTTATGAATTTATTTCAAAGAGTCCTAGATAATAATAATTTAGATGTTAAGGATTGCATGGGAAACGCTACTGATGAAGCAGCAAACATGAAAGGCCAATATAATGGCTTTACGGCTTGGTTAAGTGAAAATTCCCCTGGACAAGTTCGTGCATGGTATTACAGTCATGTATTAAATTTGGTATTAAGTGATTGCACCATGTCTCTAATTCCAGCTGCTGCGTTTTTTAATCTGTTGAATAGTTTAGCAAATTTCTTTAAAGAATCTCATAAGGGAATGGATTTATGGCGTGATCGGAAAACAAAGCAACCCCACAAGAGATTGCAAACAATTGGAGTAACTAGATGATGGTAAAAAAACAAAGCCTTAATCTGAGTTTTTGACAAATATAAAGTTCAAACCATAGCATTGTACGTTGAAATAATAATAAAACTAATCCAAAATTGAAGAAACGCAAGATATAACTCCCGATGTTAGAGTGAAAGCCAGAAATTTAAAGGAACAATTATTGAAACACGAAACAATTTTGATTGCATAGATTTATCTCCGAATATATAGTATTTCGGTAATACCCGTGTCTAAATATTTACAAACCAGGGTAAGATCTCTTAAAAAGTAAACAATTGGTTTCTGCTGCACTTGTTCAAGTTAGATCCATTCAAAGAGATATGGCAAACATTAAATTAGTAGCAGGTAAATTTATAAATTGGGCTGAAAATGGAATTAAATCAAGAGGTGAATTAAATCGAGAGGTGCAATTGGGAATTAATTTGCTTGGGAAACGAATTAGGAGAGTTAAAACAATGTGTTGTGAATTGTCCCGTGCTGATCCGATTGAAAATGCTTATTCAAAATTCAGTGTTGAGGTCCACAATGTTATTTTAGATCGAGTCATTGAAAGCATGGATTCGAGATTTGAGAACAACAAAGAACTCTACTTGGACCTAAATATTCTGTCGCCCTCTAATTTTAATGAAAAAAAAAAAGAATACCCTATTCCACCAAACGCTAAACAACCTTTTACAACGTCTGTCGGCGAAATGGGACCGTCTGCTCAAATTTTCATTTCATATATTGAATCAGCATAATTTTACCTACATTTTGAGCTAACATTTATACTGGTATCCGATCACGAGGTTCTGTCTCATTGTTCGGCATTTTCTTATGGCGTCTGCCTCAAAAGTGCTACCATCTAGCGCGTCTGCCTAGTTGGTTACTTGGCACAATAATATTTCCGCACATATTAATCACGAATTTAGTCTGATATAAATAACGAGATTGTATACTACTTTTTCCAAAATTAATTTCATTATTGCTAATTTGGGTGATCACTTGCAAATGACAGGCGAGCGGCTACGCATTTAACGAACTATACACTATTTATTTCTAGAGTCAAACCTTTGGTATCTTATCACGCGAGCTCTTTGTCTAATATCTCCAATCGGTTTTTCGCGTTGGAAAACATGTCAAAGTAGAGTAAAAAAAAATCTCGGAGAGATCTCTCACAGGGTATCAGAAATATGTTACAATTGATAACTTTGATTTAAATTGAATACCCCATATATTATATTAACGCAATCGACTGAATTTTATATTCAGTCGATAGATGGGGATTTTTATAATCCCCATCTATCCATATAAGGTGTGGCACTACATATTTTCTTAATAATTTTGAGCATTTTTTAACTTTAAAAATAATAGTAACAGTGTGCCATGAGCCCATCACAACGTACATTAACAATAGAAATAGTGACAGTTTATTATATCACTGTAACGACAAAAACGGTACAAAATTACAAAAACGCTCAAGCACTTCCATATTGAAGATTGTATGAATATTTCAAACATTCCAATGATAGATATTTTATAAAATAATAAAATCAAAGAAGCTCTAATTAATTACCTCTACTAAAAATTTGGAAAGCAACTTAATCGACAAGCAAATTTTTACACCGGTTACATCGGAAATGACAGGGTGTTGAAAATATTACAAAAATGTAGAACTATGACACCTATCTACGTATCAAATTTTCAAAAAGAACTTCAGATACATCTAATAAGCCATCGAGTTATAAATACCCTGTATATGTGGGGAAATATAAAATAACAGAAAAATGGAAATGTCATATTTCTCTAACTCCATATCTGAAAATATTATGAAATATATCATAACCAAATGGTGGCATGCCGCAGCTCTTTAAGCCAAATAAATGTACCTTTGTTTTCACATGGTATACACATATTATACTACGAGTACTAGAAATGGTCAATATACACGTAAGCTATTAAATTTTGTGATATTTTCCATGTCTTAAAATGCTCTTTAGAAAATATATCGTTACCTATAAAGTTTCCCCATGGACTGGCGGTGGACCTATACACCCCCGGTAATAGGTTTCCTGTATTATTCGCTATAATTTTGGTACAACCGCTCCTCTGACGAGGCCTCTCACAATAAAATTTCGGAACTTCCCAGTTCTTCAATGCCCTCGGCTTGTAGGCAGGATCATACTGATATGCCGTGTAATGCTTCGACATTTCATTAAAGAATCCTCAGAAGTTTCCTTTGAAAAAATTTCACATATTTATTTTAAGATACATTACCTCGAACCGCTGAACTGTCTGTTTGAAGTTGACACTTTGTTATATTATTTCAGACAAAGGTTGCATACCAATACCAGTCCTTATTAGCAATGCGAAACGATCTAAAATCGTCCCTTACGTGGGGTGAAGACGAGATTGATGGATTTTTAAGAAAGCGTGGGAGAAACTTAAATATAACCGACAACTTTCATTGTCACGTTAATGTACTGACTGATAACAGTCTTAAATCAATACATATACTTTCGTATTAATCCCAGCACACAGAGGTGGCACATTGAAGAGGTAGAACATTATTTTTCTTATTTAAATTATACGTGGTAAATTTTTCATGGGTTATAAAACCCTTCCGAGCTAAAAACGTTGGCAACTCTCCCCTCGTGACGATCGAGGCTATAATTTGCCATGGTAACTCTATTTGATTTCTCCTAGCTCCTGATGCTAGGAGAAATCGTTTTCTAATCTGTCAGAATAAATTGAGTATTGTTAGCTGAAGTTAATTTCGCATCGACCTATCATCAGTAATTGCAAGTTGAGATTGAACCATTAGCGCTCTACTAGAGTCGAGTTCTAGTAAATCTGATAATTGTTGTATCGCACAAAGGATACTTTTAACTGGGGAGTTTCAACGCAAAGGAACCTTTGAACTAGGTAGTAGGTCAATCCGTAACCGGATTGTTTAGTTCTGTTAATTCTCAATTCTGCGTGATTCCGTTAGGGAATTATATCTGTGTAAATGGTTAATCTAGGGAAATTATGCATTTACGAATGGATACAAAGGAAGTCTGTGAACTTGCCTAAAAATATATACTCTAATGTTTTTTTAATGCAAAATACTATATAAAATAAAAATATTTGTATACATATAAACGTAAGAGCCACTATTAGCTATAAGGCAAAAAACAATTCTTAATCCGGAATTACTTACTTTGGGGTGACTTATAACTAAACACCTGGAATCTGTAAATTCATTGGGCCCCTTGTGCTTCCTCCGTGAGGGAAATGTACCTTAACACCTTCATGGGGCTTTAAAAGGGTGTCCGGGGTGTAGTGTCGTGTGCAAATAATTATATTTTTCTTCATTTGTTAAATCATTAATAGCAATAATTACAAACAACCTTCGGTGTCTGGCTGCAGCATAGCTCACCGGACAAAGCTAAAGGTCAGCTTCTTAGATAAACACGCCAAAGTCTTCTACCCTTCTATAGAAGAGTGGATGCAATAACATATAATGGCTCCGACCACATGCATAAGAAGATCCAAATTCCTGATGACTTTTAAAGGTCATGTCCGAAGACATTCCAATCGCAAGAGTTCGCCACCTCCCTGATGTCGTGGGATGTATAACCGCGGTACGGGCGATCTCAGATGCAAACACCGACAGAGATGCATCATCTTGCGGGTACCCACGTCGACTTGTCTTATAAATTCAGGTCATCGATATAAACCAAATGGGTGTTATAGTTTGCACGTAAGTGCAATTGATAATGGCAGGAGTGAGATGCAAAAAAGAAATCTCTCTGAAATACACCCCCTAAAATAACCGGTTCTGCTTGACTATGCTTACTATTGAAGCTAGTGAAGCCGATTCTTCTGCACAGTAAAGTTTGACACCGCAAGGTATTGGAGCCAGTGTGCAGTGTGCAGCTCGTCCGATGTTGCATCAAATGCCTTGCGCTAGTCGATCTAGGCCATAGATATGTTTCTCTTGGTTCTCCTTTCCTTTCTTGAGGCAGATCATCTCTAGTATACTCTGCTTCAAACAGATTATTGGCCTGTAGCTTTTTCGGTCAGACAAATCTCCGTATTTAAGGATTAGCACTGTTGACCCTTCTAGAAACTACGTTAGAATCTGCTGATCCCCATTCAGCCAGTCGAGTCGTCTAAATGTGGTGGATTTGGTGAGTTTTTTTTCCACCAATAAAAGCAAATTCTATCAGGACCCGGAGCAGCAAACTTCTATACCTCTTGTAGATTTCCATTCAGAAGTTTTCAATCCGTTCTACCGTCAGCGAATTTCAATTACACGCGGAGACGCTTGGAATAATGGAATTTAATGGAAGGTTCCTCGTGGAAATATTTCTTTTCCGTAAGGCTCACCCCACTAGTGACTATTTTGCAGCCACTAGTGTCTACATTTTATGAAGCCAAAGCTGTCAAGCCAGTCACGTACCTCCAACTCAGACAGCCTTAAGGCTCCATTGTACACTGCACAATTCCAGATCTCAGCATCTTCTGGAAGGATTTACCCCAAGCTCTGCATCCACTCTCGCCAGATCTTACGGTGGCAGGGGTATATTCATCCGAAGCACTCAACGTGTGCTCTCTGAAAACAGATATATGTTGACAAGCTGCTCTTGCGGGACATCTGGTTCCATTGGCACTACAACTTGGGCTGGCTGTAAATGTGCTGTGAAATGGTTCCAGCGTCTTAACTAGGTTATATAGTTACTACTCATTGCTCTCACAGCGACGCAGAAGATTTCTAATTTCGCTTGTTCATTGAAAACGTCCAAGAGCACTGCATTCGTCATTTATAAACATTGCACCTTGGGCCATACCACCTCCCTATAGCCGCCAGGCGGGAGAGGTCTATCGTGGGGGGCCTTTCCTCGAAGCACTCAAACCGAGTTTAGGACCGAGACAAGGAAATTAAGCCGGTCACCCCCTTCAGGTATCAGCATAATATAGTGATTCCATCAAGGTGGAAATGGTACCACACTACTCACCAAAGTCAAGTTACTATTGCCGATCATTATTACAATTACTGAAAGTCCATTTGGCACATCACAAACTAACCATTATCTAACCAAAATGACATATCAATAACCGTTTTCTCTTTGTCATTATTTACGATCGGAAATGTTTAGATACTATTATCGATCATTGCATAGCCTGCATCACGCTTTATCGAAGAGCTCTACACAGGTGTGTAGCTCATACTTAAATAAATGCATGAAGCCATAAAGAATTTTTAGTCAATTTAGTGAGTTCACCATATAAAATCATGGAAATTGAATAAAATATATTTAAAATTTCAAAATTACTTAACGTTGCATCATGTTAATGCATCTAAACTGGTGAAAAATTGGAATAAGTAAGGCTGTCTAAATCCATATAAGCCGCATTTGTTAATATACGGTTGTTAAGAAGATGGGTTATAAATTTTCATATACATGGCAGTTAATATATTCATGCAAACAATTGTGGAAGCAATCCTAGAGCGACTATGCAATCATCGGTTTTATGGTATGTAAATTACTCAGTATTTAACTAGTTGTAGGATATTTGCTAATCCGGTATTCAGAGAAATGCAATATGAATGTTTCCGTATACACATTCCTGTAGGGATGATATATAGGCTAGTAATCACGTTAAATATGTACACTTTAATCCATATTTATCCATACTAATAAATACAATTGAAGTGTTTGTTTGTAATGTCAAAATAACAGCTTTTTACTAAATGCATATGAAAGTTATATATAGGGCTTTCATTTAACCCCAAAACCCACGCGACCTAGTAGGTAGGCAACCGGCAATACTTCGGTTGTTACCATTTTTCAAATAAGTCAAAAAATGTTATGATCTCAGAATGACACCAGTGGAGAAGATATTTAATTTATATATGTGAAAATAATCATATTAAAATAAATAATGCAGGAAATAAATGATTTCAGGATAAAAATTTTATGTAGGTTAGGTGTTTGGAAACATGAAGTCGATAATATTATTTCACTTACAGAAAAGGTAAATTGCACAAAAAGAAAAATTATTATGTACACAAATTAACACTCAAAAAGCAACTTATTGTGAGATAAATATTCTTAAAAATATTGTACATAGAAACATATCTAAAACTGGTATGCGAGATTATTTAACCTCGGCGCAGTCATTGGTCGTATGATGACCGACCTAGTTAAAATGGATCTAAGGGTGCATAGCACAAATGAAGCATTAAAAACTATGCAAAGACTATGAATATAATGTGTGAAATGCTTTAAATAATATCTGTTGTGAAAATCTCAAAATGATAAATAACGACAATACGTGATTGGCAGACAGGGTTTGTTATTCTAAAGAAAGGGGATTGTAACTAAGGAAGTATTGTTTTGTTTCATATACCTACTAGACTTCCTTCACTACAAATAATAATGCTGGAAGTTCAACCAAGGAGGTAGCCACGTTCTTTAGATTTCTCTACAAATAGTAAATATTTTCCACATTGTTCACTAATTTGTGAACTGGCGCCCATACAACAATGAGTCTACAAAGTATAAGCTGAAATAAAGTAAATATCGTCAAACTATTTCAATTAATATTAAACATCTCTATCATTATCTAAAAATATATGCATAATCAATATATAACCATTCCAAAAAAAAAATTGTTTGGCTGCACATTATTCTATAATATCCAATTGCAATATTCCATCCCACGTTCATCATCATCATCTTCGTCCAAGTGCTGGTGCAATTGGCATTTAAAAGATTTACAGTTATATTTGTGCAAAATGCGGCTTACTGTTTGGAGACTAATTTCCAATTCAAACCCAATTTGCCTTAAAGAAGCAGTATTATCAACTTATTCATTCTATCGATAACTATTCGAGCCAAAACATTAATTTCCGTTTCTTCGTCAATAATAAAATTTTCGTCGGTATCTTTGTTTCACTCTCTTCGGAATTGATTTTCGAGGCGATTAAAATAAGTCGTGGCTGGATATTGTATATCATGAAATCGTTCGACATAAAGGTTTCTAGTCGCAACGGCATTTTTTTAAATTCTCCATAAATAATTATTAACATGTCCACTTCGTCATTTATTTTATAAATTTGCGGCATTTTGAACAAAATTAATATTTGACAAGAAATATGTCATTGTTTTACTTTTCACTTCTAGTAACTTGTTAACATTTGATAATAACAAAAAAATATTTTCCTATTTTCTTTAAGCTGTAATTTTGATGCTACTTATTGCACATTTTAATACATAAAAATAAATTCCTTGTTACTAGTACGTACTAGTAAATAGTACCAGGGTACCAATATGGTTCCATTTGAAAAAAAATAATTTTGCCTCAAAAATCATTTTGATGAACTTCACATAATTTGAATAAATTAGTATTTCTGATGTGATTTCGACTTCTCTAGCATTACATTATTAGAATAAATCGGTACCTATCTAGTTGAAATCCTCAGATGCGGCTGATACAAAATAAGGAGAGGGTGTTATTCATTTTCCTATTATAGTCTATTTCATTTTCGTATAAGAATTATTATTGAATTTTCAATGCAGCTGGTTCTCAGCGTCATTCCTAAGGAGACCTTTTGGTGTAAAATACGTAAAACAATAGTATGTCTAACAAAATAAAAAATTTAAATTCTACTATTTTTTTAACTATTTTAGCAGTGGATTATTTTCCTAGGCTATTTTAAAACAATGCTATTGTGTGTTTCGGCTATACCCTGCCCCGAGTGAAAAATACAGTACGTGCAGGATCCTAATCCGTTAAAAGCGTTTGCCAAAGTACAAGTCCGAGCGAAATCCTTGTTGGGGAATTACATTTTGCCAATTGGCATCGCGATTTACCTGTTTGGGCTTAATAGGCTTTACATTTTCCTTTGTCTCAGTCTCGGCTTAAACATGGCATTAACTTATGTTTTATTTGGTGCTTCCAATTTTCCGTCTTCCTTTTATTAGGTTTGGTTCAGGTTAGGGGATTTATTGTTATAAAAAACGCAGTATGGATTAATTTTAGTGGGATTAGCAGTATTGCGAACAAGGGCGATATTTTTTATGGGATACCTTGGATATTTTCATAGAACGTTGTACACATGGTATTTTGCCAATCTAACAGGTAATAGCAGAGAAGGGCTTGGGGTATATGTTTGCGTGCGCACCACCAAATACATCGTGTTCTCATAGAATGCGCTTAAAAGACAACTGTCTAAGCCATGTACGTATGTATGGATTTGTACTGGGTTTATAGCGATTTATGGGAAATTTTATTGGCTTTGATCTTACCTATATAACTTTAAGATAAAGTTAGAGGGAAATGTTTATACAGGGTGTTAAACATATGTCTGTCTTTTTAGATATTCTCAGTCGTTTGCTAATTGCATCCTATCTGTACATTTTCAGCCTGGAATAGACATAGACTCAAGCAAAAATCAATAAATAAGTCTTAGAAATGTTCTTGCCTCCGTGCATGAATCTTCGAGTACGAGTCGAGTGATATCAATTTAGATTCTTCGAGTTAGGCGATTCTAGTTGCACATCACTAAACAATTAATGTTTAAATGTATTATAACACATTCCACACAAATTAATATTTTCTATTGAAATGATTTTCTATTTTTTTACCACCACCTTTATTACGAACCATTGAAAGGTTTTTCGCTTTACTTGCCTTTACTGCTTTAAGGCCAAAGGTAGGTATTTGGCCCCGAAAACAAAAACATTTACTTACAGCAAATCTGAAGACAAAAATTATAGTTTCTAGGGCCCAGGATGTGGAAAACAATTTAATTTATATAGACGATAATACTAGGCCACGTAGAGCATGTATTGTAAACCAGGTACTTTTTACCAAAACGGTACGAATCGCTTGTGGAGGCCTACATTATCATCAGATTTAAACCCCATAGAGAACATTCGGATGTTCTACACAGACTAATATCTCGTCGGAACTATCAACCTGATTCATTACAGGAATTTAGAGAAGCCCTTGTAGAAGACGAACCAAATTCCAAATGAGATAATAAATAATTTGGTTCAGACCATGCCACAACGTTGAAGATTAGTAATAGCATTTAGAGGTGCTAACAACGCTTAAGTTTTATTGTTCAATGTTTAATATTGTTAAATAAAAGATGTCAATATTAATATAAGTGAATTTTTCGTTACCTTACTATTACTTTCCTGGCTTTCACCGGTGTTGTGTCGCCCTAGCATTATATCAAATAACAAAATTCCAAATAATTTATCTAAACTTCGTAGTGTGTTAATGCCAACCGCTGGGATTTAATAACAAACTTCAGTCAGCAGGCTTTAAGTAAGTATAACTACTCCTTTATGATTAACCAGTGGGAGTATTTTAATATTCCGCGCAGAGGCCCTTTTCTCTCTTCGCTGACAGTTCCCTCCGGATATGTTGACAAGAAAGCTTATGTCCTGCAAAATTCCTACGGAAAGTTGCACGAGATGGGATTAGGTATATATTGGCCCTACATATTTTCCCACTTTCCAGTTTCGATTTTATGAATGCCGGTTGACGTTTAATATTTTCTCCCATCTGAAAAGTTCTTGTTGTTGTTTATGTGGGCTTTAAATATTCGACGTGTTTTTCTTGGGAATTGGCGTTACAAACTTTCAACGTTATGTTATTGATCGGGTTTCAAATGCTTTCTCAGGTATTTCATCGATATATCTTTAAACAATCAAGTGGAAACAGTTTCCTACTTAAACATATTGGTTGTCGGCACCATATAAGCAGTCAACACGCAATTTCGTAGGTCAGTCAATTTGCAAGTCTTGACGTAATCTGGCTTCGAATGAACACGTTCAAGTTTTCGTCTATTTCCGCTCCTTTTAGATGTTAGCAACACGGAAAATTTGAAATTAAACGTCCAGCTAAAATTAATAGACCTTTTCACTCCGATAGCATCACTGAATGTATTCAAAATGGGCCATTATTTATGCGACAAGAACGTCAGGATTTGCTTTGTAGGACGTGTGAATTTTTTTTTTCGCATATTCTATATACCTATATTATTTTTATACGCATAGGTATATACATATATAATTTGTTGTAGAAAGGATATCTATATGGTTATTTTTTAGTTTTAGTTATTGTTAGTTATTTATATATATATATATATATATATATATATATATATATATATATATATATATATATATATATATATATATATATATATATATATATATATATATATATATATATACATATATATATAACACTTCTTTGATGAAATATTAGCAATGGTGATTTTCTTTATTTTATTAATTTATTTTACTACCTCTTTGTTACCTTTGTTCCTGGCTAGCTCATTACCTCTTACCATTTTAGCATGTTACTCTTTCTCCTGTTGTCGGTTCTACTAGGCTCTATTGAAATATTATTGCATGTAGGAAGAATTCATGTAATGTACACAATAAAAGGACAGTGAAACAAATATATATCTAGTTTTATTAACAAATTTAAGAACTTTGATCAAGAAAGCATGAAATATTTATATCATATATGCTATGAATATTATGTCTGCATTAGCATTTACTCACAAATAGACACTATCTTACAACTAATTAAATATCTAAATATATATATATATATATATATATATATATATATATATATATATATATATATATATATATATATATATATATATATATATATATATATATATATATATATATATATATATTAAGAAAACAGCAATATGATCATACACATTAGTGTATTCCTAATTACCTATATATATAATTTTTCAAATCTATGTATTGTTCGAGCAGTTAGCTCCCTCTACCCTCTATATGGAAATAATATGTGCTATTTAAACATGGCCGTTAATAAATGAATTGTATTGAATGTTATTGATTCTTTATCATTTTCTACATATGTGTGTTATATTCCTCAAGATTTATCTATGGTAAGAGGTTATCTTTTATTAAGCCTCACTCTATTGAATGTTTGAAACGAATTCGTTATTTCTGTTTTAATTGCTAGCAATATAATAAAATTTGTTTGGTAGGTACCTTTTATAGTAATTCCATATTTGTAGTTATATTGATTTATTTTTAGGGAATCCTATGGGACGAATTGGCTCCTGCATATACCTGTATTCGATGCTGCCACTTAAAATAGTTGATAAACCATTAATCCATGAAACTGCTTGGCTGATTGCTGTTTGTATTGACTACATAACCTCTTTATTTCCCAGTGAGTATATTTTTTCTTCTTTTTAAAGATTTTATAATTATAATCTTCTATAAAAATGTTCCAAAACCAATTTTTCTCCTCGCCCCTTTCTTTCCATTCTCGTTACCATCAACAAACCTCCTTTTTTTTAAACAATAGTCCCTGTTTTCTTTAATCTCGTGCACTAGATATTTTTAACGTTTATTTTGCATCCATCTATTCCTTTTTTACTTGTATCACAATCACATAAAGTTTATTTATTCACTATTACTATTTGATAACCCTTAACCTGTTACACTTGTATAAAATTGTCTTTTACATAATTATTTTATCTATTCTATATATAATATAATGTCTATTTGTTTGAATATTGATTTATTTTGTTTAATAATGTTTTCTTATTATCTCTAGTAATCTCGCTATAGAAGTTGACATTGTATGACAGGTACTATCATTAAATCCTCAGGATTCCGTAATATTCACAACAAACACAATTATTTCTGTTATATGATTATATTGTTATATTATATGATATGTTTATATGATATATGTTTTACTTCATTGTTATTATGTTTTGTATATAGCATTTCGCTACCATATAATCGTGAAAATTTGTCAAAAATTTGTACTTGTACCAAGATCTCTCGAGTCATGCCATTATTATACGTTATTAACGATAAATATATAATTCAGGACACTTTTGTCTAGCCTTTGACTATGTAATCTTACTTTGTACTATTTCAAATATATGTATACCTAATTTTATATTTGTTATTTAAGAGCAATCAACCTTATATCAACAATGCACTAGGTATTCAGTAACGATTATCGTTAAATATTTATTATAAGAAAATTCCATATTACGGAAATTATTAAGTTTTTATTTTCATTTTAATATATATATATATATATATATATATATATATATATATATATATATATATATATATATATATATATATATATATATATATATATATATTAGAAAAGCGACAACAGGGAGGAAAATAGTTCCGTTGTAGGTATGTAGTTAATATACATACCTACAACGGAAACAAACATGCATGTGCTTTCAAAGGCTACACGGGTGTTGGTTACAATTTGTTTTAATAATAACTAAATTAAAAATCGTTAGAAAATTAAAGAAATTATATAAGTAGCTTCAACATGTCACGTCATGAATTGTCACAGAAACACAGAAACGTATTAAACTATGTCTAATTTATAAATATTGTAAATAAAAACATCTCTAAAACCGACATTAAACCGATCTTATAACCTCCATGCAAAGTCCCTTATCATATGATCATCGACCTAGTTCAAAATGGCTAGTTCAAAATGGCAGTTTTGGTGAATAGCACATATAACGTGAATCTAAATGTGCAAAGACTATAAATGTATGTTGCGATAAGTTATAAATAATAACTGTAGTGTAATTTTAAAATTACTAAATAATAATAATATGTCTGTAAACGCCATTTCACCAGCCGCCAAAAAGGCTGACTAAGATCTAGAGAGTTTTGGGACGTGAACCGACGGACGGATAATAATTTATTAAATGTCATTAATTTCGTTAAGAAATATAAAATAGTTTGACAGTGTTTTGCATTCCTTGAATTAAGACTGAGTTTACATGTCATTGGCTGGAGAGGAAGTGTTGATTCAATAGGGTATGTAACTAAGGAAGTATTGTTTTATTTGAGAAACTAGACTTCCTTACCTACAAATAAATAACGAAAAGAGTTCCGACTAAGGCACTACA
Source organism: Tetropium fuscum (assembly GCA_964058915.1). Classification (NCBI taxonomy): domain Eukaryota; kingdom Metazoa; phylum Arthropoda; class Insecta; order Coleoptera; family Cerambycidae; genus Tetropium; species Tetropium fuscum. The sequence goes on along the minus strand of CAXKVY010000847.1, from coordinate 10,998 downwards.
CGGTAGGCACGTTTTGTGATCATCTCTAAGAAATTTAATAATTTGTATTATAAAATCAAGAAAATTTTGAAAGTTTAAGTATTATAATAATCGTCAGTGTTTCAAAAGTTATATGAAGTGAATTTAAAAAAGTAATAATTGTTTACTAGCAGAAAACCAGAATCTAACGTATCCCAGAATACGTAAGAAAGGGGTCTTATCGCATCCAATGGAGGATTGCAAGGCTGTAAGGTATTTCTACAAAGTAATAATATTTCAAAGAAGTTGTTCTCATAAATCTGATAAGAATTGTTCCTGTTCCTTGGCTGTAAATTGTTTGGAATGTTCCAACAAGAAAAAGGGTGCCGTAGTTTTTTGGAGTTGCCGCATTACACTAGCAGAGGTGCTATAGTGCGTTTCGCGAGTGCTAGTGTTTTTGTTTTTCGAAGAATTAACTTTAACGACCAAGGTGGTAATAACAAAACACCATTTCCATCATATTCGTTCTAATTGCTTAATTTTAAATATTTCCCTCATCGCCCACGATTTAAATATCCCATGTCCTTTGTAGTTTTTAAGTTATGACAGGGTATTTCAGGTAGAATAAGTTGATTTTGTTTTCATATGTTATTGTCAAAGTACTTCGCCAATCACAGATTTAAATAATAAATATTTGCATTAGTTGAAATTAAATCCAATAACTTTTCTTCCAACATTAATTTAAAATTAATAATAATTATTTCATACATTATAATCTTTGCAACGTACATATGAAATAAAAATATTTATTTTAATATGACCGATAACCCGAGAAAATACTTACTAGAAATACTACAAAAGAGTAAAATACATATATTTTGGTTATCTGATGCTTCCCCTATCTGGAACACGTAGGTTTAATCAGATTCCTCAAAGTTGGTAGTTCTGAAGAACGATAATCTGGAGGGGCAGAGAATGCGAGATATGCCACGCCAAAAATTGTATGTATAATTAAAATAGCGACAACGCTGGTTATGAAGGATCGCACGCACGTGTAAGCATTCCTGACGCGTTTCTAAAAGTTATGTGTTTAAATATTAAGTACGACACGCTGAATTAATAGTCCGCCATAAATTTATTTTGCAGTACTACGCTGTACTACTGGCTCCCAACCGGTATTAATTGTCTATTATAAGAGCAAATTTTTCTATCAAGCTATTCCGCCCTATGTAAAAACTCCCAAACGAAAAGAGATATAATTTTCTCCATTAATAAATCTAAATAAATGGTGTGAGGAAAGACCGAATTCCACCAAATTCGAAACGCCCATGACTGAAATTCATATATGTATAACCACATTTTTAAATTAGAAGAAAAATTTTGACGTACAAAATTTACAATGTCGGAGGGACAGCAGAAATGTGAAGAAATGCGAAAAAAGGACAAAAATCCATCAATTCTTAATTATTTTAGTGTAATATATGAAAACCTCCAACTCTAGCAATACTGTCAGAAAAAACGGAAAAAAATGGAGGTCGTATCGCTCGCCGTATGGCTTTACGGCCGACGGTTTCACTGTCGAAGGTGAACATAATTCCACCTGGCCCCAGGAGCAAACGAAATAAAAACATACATGCCTGTATTATTATAGCAAAGGAACGAACGCACAGAGATAAAGGCATTTCTTATGTTAAAACATTCTGAAATAACCTTTTCCCAGATTCTCATCCATGTCAAGTCATCCGAAAATTTCTTGTATTGCAGTTCAGACTTACCCCCGGATCATTTATATATTGCTTGCCTAACGTAGGATTTAGGTAACCAAGATGAATCGTCTGAACACCACCCCTTGACTTTTCTTTTGTCTGTGAATATCTTTATCTTTTCATTTCTTTAAACTGATGTACACCACTTCCCGCGTGACAGCGCTACGGGATTTACCACGTGACTAGAAGCAATGTTCCATGAGGCAGTTGTTACGCTTCGCTGGAATCTAACGTTAATAAATATCGTACGACTTTGTTAGTCAAACTAAAGATAAAAAAACCCAGGGATAGATAGCCCCAGTGTAACCGGATTATTCTCAACATTGCGTTATTTTCCGTGATGTAGTACATCAAAAAATAGATTAAGAAATCTGTAATACAAATGGAAATAATTTCTGAGCGTCTCTTATTAGGTTTTTATAGCTCTTATAGATGTTGTATTAATATAAACAGTTAACAATTACTACCAATAATTAATATTCACATTCTCCAAAGCCCCATATGCGCGCCGACGCCGACGTGACGGAGTATCCAATAAAAAACCGGTAATACATTCTACATAAGCTTTCAACTGAACAACTAATACCAGTCCTGCGAACTTTTACATACTAGGTAACTATAGGCGACTACAATATTCCTGCAATTTGGAATTAAAAACTCTCGCAAAGTCAGTGATATATTTCAAAATTAATTGCCTCAAACTTTCTCAGGCGGGACATAAAAATGCTCCGCTTCAATATGTATAATTAACAGCAATTTTGAATTTTCCCTTAACTCCCGTTATAATTGTTATCTCGTTTTATGAGTCTGAAGGTCTAAATTATACACTCGACATTAATATCTCAAATTAAGGGGGTTCATTAATTTTTATCGTCGCGTGCAAACTGGGAGAACATTGGAAAATACTAATCTACTTATGGAATGGATAAGAAAGACGTCTGTAGCTCAAAGAGTGGGTTTATTTTCATCTCCGAATTCTGTTTAATACGGACGCTTTATAGTAATCCATTTCCCTCCATTTGGACAATTAAATACAGGCCCTATAATAAATCGTCTTAGTCAAGAATAACTTCGGAAAGGAGCACCGTCTTAAAGGATTTCCGTTGAGATCCAGTCCCGTAGGATCAAACACATGATATAAGACCAGGACTTATTATAATACATCATGTAGGTATTTTTCCTAACATTATATATAGGAATTATCTATTACGTTACAAATCTATAAGATAACCAGATAGCCTACCAATGATTCAATTTGTAATGTGTACTTATTAATTTTAATTATCATGAAGAAGAATTTGTACGAGTAAACGTCGTTCAAACACACACACACACCCATATATATATATATATATATATATATATATATATATATATATATATATATATATATATATATATATATATATATATATATATATATATATATATATATATATATATATATATATATATATATATATATATATATATATATATATATATATATATATATATATATATATATATATATATATATATATATATATATATATATAAAGGGTCCGCCAATAGGGACGCTCGATCTTTGACAGCTCATGGCGGCCATGTTGTTTGTGGTAGAGTTGGCAAACGTAGTTGTTATTATTCAGTGTATCTTCACAAATCACCATGAACCAATTCAGCCGCGAGCAACATGTGCAAATCGTTAAAACTTATTACGAAAATCATTCATCGGTTCGAGCAACGCTCCGCGCGCTCCGCCAATTTTACGGTGCAGTTGATCGTCCTGCTGAGTCGACTATCCGTCGTTTGATTAACAAATTCGAGGCAACCGGTTCGGTGAACAATCAGCCAACACCGACGCGTCGTCGAAACGTCCGATCTGCCCAGAATGTCGCCGCTGTGCGCGATAGTGTGCGTGAAAATCCGCGACAGTCAATTTCACGTCGCGCACAGGAACTCCGCCTTTCGGAAACATCACTTCGCCGAATCTTGCATCTGGATTTGGGCATGCATCCGTACAAGATCCAGCTGACACAAGAGCTCAAAATAAACGACCATAGACAGCGCCGTATCTTCGCTGATTGGGCTTTAGAGCAGTTGGAAGTCGACCCCGATTTTGGTCGCAAAATCATCTTCAGCGATGAGGCACATTTTTGGTTTGGTTTTGGGAATGTCAACAAGCAGAATTGCCGTTATTGGGCCGAGAACAATCCACAGGAGGTCCACCAGGTCGCAATGCACCCAGCAAAGGTAACTGTTTGGTGTGGATTTTGGGCCGGAGGCATCATCGGGCCGTATTTCTTCGAGAACGACGATGGTGTGTCCATCACGGTAAACGGCGAACGATACAGATCCATGATAACGAACTTTTTCTGGCATGAAATCGACAATATGGATGTCGAGGATATGTGGTTTCAGCAGGACGGCGCTACGAGCCACACAGCGCGCGCCACAATGGATCTTCTGCACGAGCGCTTCGGAGGAATGGTTATCTCGCGCGGAGGCGACATCAACTGGCCACCGAGATCGTGCGATTTAACCCCACTAGACTATTTCTTGTGAGGTTTTCTTAAATCACAGGTCTACGCAAACCAACCACAAAACACTGATGCCCTCAAAGTCAACATACGCCACGCCATCGATGAAATACAGCCCGATTTGTGCGCCAGAGTCATTGAAAATTGGACTTCTCGTATGCGCGCCACCCAGCCAAGCCGAGGTGGACATTTGACCGATATTATTTTCCATACATAATGCCTTCGAATACTCTTTCAAACAAAAAATAAATTTCATTTATACCTCTCACACAACTTGCTTTATTTCATTTTAAAGATCGAGCGCGCTTATTGGCGGACCCTTTATATATATATATATATATATATATATATATATATATATATATATATATATATATATATATATATATATATATATATATATATATATATATATATATATATATATATATATATATATATATATATATATATATATATATATATATATGTATAGTTTTCTTTGGTCCGTTAGGGAAATGTAAAAGGAAATAACTTATATCGTGGAAAAGCAATAATTTTTTCTTCTTGCTCTTATCGATATTATATCAAGAACTCTGGCAAATAAAGCCGCTTCCGTTTTGATTGCTTAATAATTGCTTTGTATTTGAGCCCAACGTTTGATTTTCGCCTTCATATGTAATAATAAAAATTCCATTTCATTTTTCCTTAAAGCCTAACGAGATGAATAAATAATGATAATACATGATGGAAATTAGAATAACTAAAACCGGTATCGTGGGGCGCGACTTGAGAATGCTAATTATTCATGGAATCAGAGTGCGAATATATATATATATATATATATATATATATATATATATATATATATATATATATATATATATATATATATATATATATATATATATATATATATATTTATATATATATATATATATATATATATATATATATATATATATATATATATATATATATATATACTATATATATATATATATATATATATATATATATATATACTATATATATATATATATATATATATATATATATATATATATTATACTATATATATATATATATATATATATATATATATATATATATATATATATATATATATATATATATATATATATATATATATATATATATATATATATATATATATATATATATATATACTATATATATATATATATATATATATATATATATATATATATATATATATATATATATATATATATATATACTATATATATATATATATATATATATATATATATATATATATATATATATATATATATATATATATATATATATATATATATATATATATATATATATATATATATATATATATATATATATATATATATATATACTATATATATATATATATATATATATATATATATATATATATATATATATATATATATATATATATATATATATATATATATATATATATACTATATATATATATATATATATATATATATATATATATATATATATATATATATATATATATATACTATATATATATATATATATATATATATATATATATATATATATATATATATATATATATATATATATATATATATATATATATATATATATATATATATATATATATATATATATATATATATATATATATATATATATATATATATATACTATATATATATATATATATATATATATATATATATATATATATATATTCTATATATATATATATATATATATATATATATATATATATATATATATATATATATATATATATATATATATATATATATATATATATATTCTATATATATATATATATATATATATATATATATATATATATATATATATATATATATATATATATATATATATATATATATATATTCTATATATATATATATATATATATATATATATATATATATATATATATATATATATATATATATATATATATATTCTATATATATATATATATATATATATATATATATATATATATATATATATATATATATATATATATATATATATATATATATATATATATATATATATATACAGGGTGTCCCACGATGACGAGACATTAGACATATTTCAGAGACTACTTCGATTTTAATTTTTAATTTTGAAAATTTGGGCAATAGTGTGTTCGGGCCTGTCGTTCTTAAGTAAAATCATGGCGTCCACCTAATGCTTCCCGTTATACCGGAAGTTGGCGTCATGTTCGTTATTTTAAATCGAACACCCTGCATAGTTTAGCGTTTTGATATATTTGATTTTTTTCAAAAAAAAAATGAAGAACTGCCTATACAGGGTGGTAGAAACTTAATTCCGAATTTAGTCAACTTTAAACCATCTTAACTTATTTTTTTAAGTGGAACCCCTGTATATTTTTGGGCAACCTGGTGAACAATCAGCAGATCTATGGTTTATGCCTTTTCGCTTCCTTTCTGAGCCGAACGCCTAGATGGCATAGTGGTTTTTCATGTGTGTTAAAAGTGATTTTTTTTGCTAAGTAACGTAGTATGTACGTTCCGATATAATGGGATAATACAAGGAAATAATTATTCATGTGTTGATATTTTGGATGAATACACACATGCCACATTAGGGGCATCATATAATTTTTAATGTTGAGGTAAGCCATTTTGTTTCTTGAAAACGCGTGTTCAGATTTTACTTTCCCTACTTTGTGTTCTTTAGAGCCTTCGTTGCGTTGAACTCCCTAGAGTTAATTGAGGGACACAGCGAAGCTATCCTTTACGAAGCTGTTTTCCAACTAATTAAGTAAGGTTGACCAGATATAGAGTCACTTAACCTAACTTTTTTTACTTGTAACGAGACTAACTTACCTGTCTGTGGTACAGGGCTTCATTGTCTTTCGGCGAGTGTAAGTCACACCACCATTTAGACCACCTTTTTCACCACGTTTTACACTACCTATGGAACCAACTTTAGGACCAGCTTGCTGAAGTCCATCGACCCGTCACAAGAGAGGTCTACCTTACTGGATGACTTGTTGCATATCACAGATAAGCTAGTTTTAAGGGTATTTAAAACAGGGACACACCCTGTTTGATTGACTTGAAATTACTACGCCACGTGTGTACGCTTACAAATACAGGCATTGCTTCACTATTTGTATGTATATTGATTGCGGAAAGGTCATCGTGCACGTTGACATTTAAAACGTGTTTCTGTGTAAGTTGTTTGTGTATATGCTGCATTTCCAGGTATAATACCACATTTTTGGTACATTTTTGAATTATTTTTGTTATGTATCACCATTTTTAAATTTCCAATTGTAAAGTAAACTTAGTAGTAAGCATAATGTGTACTATTTTTCTTTCCTCAAGAATTACAGAAAGTGCCAGAAAGTAGAATCGATACCCAGGACAATTTGGGGACTAACTGACTTAGTTGCGCATGGTCAGTGGCGTCCACGGGAATTTAAATTAAAATTTTATTAAGAGGTGAGCTAGCTTAGGCAAAATTTTTATTGCCCACTTTAAATCTCTATTGAATTTACTCCATAATACTATTCTTATCATTATATCATCTATAAGTAATTTTGAAATATAATAACCTAGATATCAGTAGGCCTGATTGATATCAATCAGTTTTGTGAAAAAGTCGATAGAGGAAAGGATTTTTGCACAAAATGGTTGAATCTGTGCCTCATTCATCTCTACTTTTTTCTGTCAGCCTCTTCCTTTACTACCCATTATAACAGCTAATGAAACTGCACTTCTCCGTAGAAATAAAATTATACGTCTACTAAGAATATAGATTTCAACTCACCATACAAAGAAGAAATCCCATCTCAACCATATCATACCGCATACCAAATCTCGTCTACAAATATTATGTAACACAGTTCTCCTGAAAATTATCGAGATATCGCTATAAACAATGTGAATTATAAGTTCCCTTAAAACTTTGAAACCATTAAAGTTATGCTGCTAAAACTGTATCCAAAACAATGTAACCAATATCCATAGCCTTGCTCTTAAACGCCGATTCCATGAATAATTCATACCACTTTTCGATTTCCCCGGAACGATTATTTAATATTTTTAATCCAGGGGGATTGTCTCTACAGGCATAATCTCGAACATCTCCCTTTCATTAACGTAATTAACTGCCCCACGATAAAAAGTATATCGGAATGATGACAGGCCCATATTGGAAATCAATAAGTTGTGTTCACAGTAGCATGTTAAGATTAAAGCTTACAACTTTACGGGATGCCTTATTCAAATATCCGATAAGAAGTTTAAATTGATTTATGGAAAACTCGTGATTTATAACCCCTATTCCTCTACTGGTATGTACCTGCCGCTCTCGACCTTTTTATTATCCTTAGATCCAGCTTCTCACTAGCGAATTTATCTGCGTATATCCTTTAAAAGCATAGCAATAGCTCGAATTTTGGTAAACGAACGGGTCCTTTCATACATCGAGGCAATTCTCACAAGTACTGCAGCCCCAGAAGTCTCTATTATGTGAAACTCAGTATACTAATACTGACATCAATCAAACAGGCCATCGACAGAATGCTAAAATATGAAGTATATAAGTAATAGGAAAATATATGTAACACTTTGCAAAACCACTGTTTACTTAGCTTTAGCAGCATATCATTGCCTATAAATTAGGTGGGAAATCATTTCACTATCAGTTAAGCAACTTCACATTGTAACGTGTCCAAATAGCAAACCACTGGTTTTACCTGGACGCTTCCGATCTACTTCGATCGCTTACGCTGAAGATATCGCTATATTCTAAATGGGTTGTAGAGGATGAGAGGATGAAAGTAATAATCTCCGTATGTTTCACCATTGGTGTTCATACTGTTCATCTTGATATTACCACGCTTGACTTCCCCTAAGAAAATTTGATTTATCGGTGTCTCCTTGCAATGCAGCTAATAGTTGAATAACTACCGATACGTCAAACTGTTAATACAGATTTCTTGCAGGATTTCATAACACTTCATGACACATCATAAGATTCAACTGTGTTATGGTATCTAGAGAATTATTATTTCAAACAATCAATGACCTAAAAAACAAAACGATTGCATCGAAATATCGATATTTTTCTCATTACAAAAAACTACATAGATGACACTTGAAATTATATGCCTATGCTGTCTATGCCTGAAATATATAAGTCCATAATTCGAGTGAAATATATGAGTCCATATTTGGAATAATTTTATTTTGTAAAACAATATTTCAACTCCATATATGAGTTCATTTCAAAGATGCAGTTGTCATTTTGAAAGTTATCTATTCCAAATCAGTTTGGTGTTATAAATGAGTTTTAATAGCCAAGGAATGGGCTATTGTTAAACAAACAAATGAATTAAGCACTAATTCCAGTAAATATTGGCAACGTGGCTTTGTTATATCCGTAACATAACTGATTATTCACTCAGCACCTTAACAATATTATCATATCATCGTTATGTTTCAAATATGTTTCTGGACTTTACCTTTACTTTTAAAATGAAAACCCTCGTTTCTATTTTAAAATAATATTGTTGACGGATCACAAGTCACGTAACAATATAATTTGATCATGAGATTCACTCAAGTGTTGTGGCTTCACACAGATTTAATATTTCAAATGCCACATGGCTCGGTTTTGGGAGTCCTGAAACTTCTTCTTGATTAACATTATCCGCAGTACTGGTATTTACTGTTCCTCGGCCTTCAAGCTGGTAGTCACCTGCTGTTTCAGTTTGAGTGTAGCATTATTTCCCCCGTATGTATCTCAATAAATTATTTCAACAATGTTTTCTTTCTTTCTCAATTTATTTGATCATTCAATGTTGGAGGCCTTACTCGGCTATTTCATGTACGTCTACCATCTGTAATTAAAATTTGATACTACATCCCCAATATCCTTTTCCGGGTATTGGGGATGTAGTATCATAGTATCATAGTATCAAACCGTATTATCGCGGCTGTAAGAAGAGTAGAAAATAGTTTGATTTTCTCCTCTCCAGGTTTCAATTAAATTTTCTTCCAAAAGCGATCAACTGTCAACAATGAGGTCAATACCAAAAATGAATATGATCGTTTTTATAGTGACTGTGTATCACTAATATATTATGTGTGTTTCTGTAGCTGCCTGCCTGTTTCACTTGCGCTGATAAAAGTTAATTCATCATTCATGAGGACAATGTTTCGACTATTTCACAAAAATGTTCCTTGGCCAGTTACTACAAACATATTCTTAAGACATCATCGACTTATGTCCATGTACTTATAACCACGTATCGTTAAATTTGAAGCCTATTGTATCACCAAAGAGAATGAAACACATGGGAGTTTCTCGCAAGGTAACCATGAAAAAATTCTGAATCCTAAACAATATTAACCTGTAAAATTTAGTCGAGAATTTAATGTTATAATATGCAAGTAGATAGTACATTGTTCAGAACTAGCAGGTCAGTGTTATTCACCGAGAGGTGAATTTATGAAAGACTTATTGTTGCTTCAGTTGAGAAACTGAAACAATAATAAGTCGACTACGACGCAAAAGAGCGTATTTTCCTTACTCATCAGGCACCCGAAGTGGACAACAGATCGGGTTGGTTAAGGCTTGGTTTAGGACATTAGAACTGAGATGAGCAGGATTGGGAGTGGTGTTTATTTTCCGACGAATTAAGATTTTCTCTATATCAAGATAGCATTAAAATGTGCCTTACGGTA
>CAXKVY010000846.1:22500-145000 GCA_964058915.1 Tetropium fuscum | reverse complement strand
CCCGCCAGGGAAGAGTCCGTTGAAGACAGTGAAGATGATGAGGAATTCGACATTAGAGAATTGGAAGGAAGAACAGTGTCCGCCACAGGTCAGCAGGTATGTACGTGTGCATTAAATTTCTACTATTGCTCTTAATGTTTAGCGATCTTTCTGAATAGATATGTAGCATAATGCTAATCCCAATAACGGTTCACTAAATTGCGCCCAGATTATTTATCTATTTTTTTACGTTTCAGATCGATCGTGCGAGTGCTGCAAATGTGCGTCGAAGTAAGGAAGAAGTAGAAGCTGACCCAGAAGATGAAGATGAGTTTGGCTATACAATGAGTAAGTACAATTTATTGTTCAATATATTTCGTACATACTATAGTATAACGCCAGCACACACGTATCGCTGATGAACGTATGTACTATACATGACGCCAAGCAACTACGCGCCTGATTGGATTGGTCAGAACGTAATATCATCATATCTATTATTTATGGGCAGAAAAATATATCTCAGGCACAATCGCAATAGAATTCCAATAATAATTATAGAATCTCGAGCATTAATAAACTATGTCTAGAGTTTAGTTTTTTTTATTATTATTAATAAACTATGTCTTTCGAGAGTTTATAATTAGAAGCAAAGTGCAATGTAGAGATGACGCCGAACAGATACATCGAAATTACACAACAAAGAGTGAAGCAAAATATATTATAGTGTTTAGAATTCAAAATTAGATCAAGTAAAGTTCAAATTGTAAGGGTTTTATGTAAAATTAAATAAATCAAATAAATGGCATCAATGTGATTGGTCAGATTATGTCATAACAAGAAAGAAGGATCGTAACAAGGAAATCAGCTAAGGCGTTCAAAGTGATAACAACCACGCTCTTATATATAATATATGAGCTCATATATAAAGTAAAATTAGTTAAAATGGTGCTAAATAAGTAAGAACACCAGTGGAGAAGGTCTACAAGCAGAAATAAAAGTAAATAAAGTGTTTTTCATCGTAATTAGCCAGTGAGAAGTATAGAGGCTTGGTAACGTCCCCAGCCAGAAAAGTTTGGTGATAAATATAAAAGAAAAGGATACAATTTTCCAAGAAGTCTCAAGTTAAAAGAGTATATAAGTGTAGAAGCCGAAATAAAAAAGTTTGAAGGTGAAACTATACCATAATTAAAGTTCCAGCCATCATCGCAGCGTTCCAGAGTACGGCAACGTCCGCTAGATGACACCACCAGAGCCCAGCAGCATCTGTTAGTTCGTGATCAAACCAGTGTCTGTGCATCGTAATTAAAAAGGGATTAACATAAATTTCTAAGGTAACAACAATTTCAAACTTTGCTAGTTTTTAAGATACATTGTGACATAGAAGACTGGGCCCCATGTATTAGCAATAAGTTACGTAGGTTTGCGTAGGGTAGTAATAAGGTTTTAGATTTTGTTTATTTATGATCATATTATATGACAATAAACATAGTCATATGCATAAATTACTTCTTCTTTCTTGTTTGCCTTGAAACTTTTCAGGAAACTTTAAATCAAACAATTTGAGATTAAACAACATTCAATAGATTTCATAAAATATTATAGAATCATGAAATTCACTATTTGGAAAGTAACTTCATTTTAAAAAAAAATTAGTCTTACAAAAATTGTACTCATACCTAATTAAACCCCCTCAGGGCGATAGAGTACTCATGCTCTAAGTGATCCTTCTAATATATTACAAATTAGTGTTCATAGAACTGGCGCCTATAAACAAGAAGGATTCAATACGGAAGAACTATTACGTTACATTATCTCATTTTATACGAGTCTATAAAATTACATATTATACATAAAAGCATTAGGCATACATTTATCTAGAATACGTTAAACTTTAAAATGCGTAAAATCTTGTAGAAACTATTAAAACAACTACTTTTCCTAGCTATATTTATTTTCCATATTGAATTGTTTCTAGGGTTTAATTTTATGATTTATTTTTCCCGCTATTATTTAAATGTTGATGGATTTCGTTTCTTATTTAATTTTGGAGATGTATGTAGTGTTCTCTATCTAAGTGGTTTCTGTGGGTTTGCCATTTTTAGTTTTATTTTATTTAATGTGTCCGTTTGGAGTCTGTCGGTTCTATTTTCAAGTGTTACTTTTTCTGCTATTTGGTTTCTTGATTCTTGGATATTTTCAGTTAATATTTTTAGGTCTATGTCTATTTTTTCTTTCGAGTCTATTTTATTATTTATTATGGTTATTTGATAACACATTTCCTCGTTATTTCGCGTTCGCATTTTAATAGTTTTATAGTTATTATTATATTATATAGTTATGTATATATTTTACAACATACATATTTCGTACATATTTTACAACTTTTTCAACTTTTTGAATCGCTATATCTCAGAAATAGTAACTCTTAGGGAAAAATGTGTAAGAACAATTTTTAGAGTGAGCTATTTCGACCGGGTTATTATGTTTCCTAGCAAGTTGCCGACTAAACACAAATTTGATTGTCAACGAAAATAAAATATTCCGTAATGGCCCTTCTAGCTGTCAACATTTCAGTGATACGTGTGTTGTATAACTCACCGAAATTTAGAAGTTCTCAGACTTTAGTCAGACTTTACTAAAACTTGGATGTTAGTTACAAACAGCTGAAGAAAAGGCCTCAGGGGTATACGAACAACTTGGGATCTGACCTTAATAAATGAGTGTTTATTTAGCTTGTTCAAATGTGTAAGAAGTGTTTGATGTAGTTAAGGCGCCGAACCAATCGTTACACGTGGCGGTTTTTAATAGCGATTATTTCCAACCCAAAATAAACACAAAATTCAAGAACATTATTTTTGATAATGTATGTCTAAAACATGAATTAGTCTATACGTAAAAAATAATGCGCCTTTGGGAAATACATTTTTTTAATCAAGACCCAAATAAGTCTATAGTGTCATTTTTAATATTGCTTTTTAGCGATTGGTATGAGAGTGTCGTAAATTTTATATGGCGATCGTTTGCATCGGCAGTCGTCTTAACTTCATTGTTATCAAAGTCGGTGTGTCGTTTTTAATCGTTTTAAACTACCATGTGAATTTAATTAATTGTAGCGGTTGGTTTAAACTCTGTGTCTTTCGCACGTTTAAAAATAATTTAATACTCTATTATTGTTCCTGGAGATCTAATTGCCGCTTTACAGGAAATTTCCCAAAATTTACATAGAAACAATTTACCTTTAGCTGTCAAGTTTTCAAAAATCGCTCAGATCTAGACATAATAGAACTAGAAGCACATCAATCCAATTTAGACCCAGTTAATTAACTAATTATTTAATTAATTAAATAACTTAAACGAACTAAATCTCAATATTATCACAATAATATTGCAGAATTAAGTAATTTTTAGTTATGAAAGTCGGCCTGTCGTTTTTAATCGTTTTAAACTACCATGCAAATTTAATTAATTGTAATGGTTGGTTTAAACTCTGTGACTTTCGCACGTTTTAAAAATAATTTATTCCTCTATTATTGTACCTGAAGATCTAATTGCCGCTTTACAGGATATTTCACAAAATTTACATAGAAACAATTTACTTTAGCTGTCAAGTTTTCAAAAATCGCTCAGGTCTAGACATAATAGAACTAGAAGCATTTCAATCCAATTTAGACCCAGGTAATTAATTAATTAATTAATTAACTTAAACGAACTAAATCCCAATATTATGACAATAATATTGTAGAAATAATTAATTTTTAGTTATCAAAGTAGGCCTGTCGTTTTTAATCGTTTTAAACTACCATGTAAATTTAATTAATTGTAATGGTTGGTTTAACACAAAACATGTAGTGTAACAAACAGGGTTGTTAAAAAACATGTTTTATTAAAAAAAAACAAAAAAAACGGTTTTTTTTTTTCAATTTAACTGTTTTTTTTTGTTTAAAGCGTTTTAAAACTCCAGCGGAAAAATAACGCGTTTAAAACGTTTAAAACAACGTTTAAAACACTTAAGAATTGTATCGAGTTATATGATATGCTGCGCCATCTAGTATTCGGTTAACTTCGACCTATCGTCTCTAGAAGTTCTCTCTTAGAGAGACCAAATCCCAATTTTTCCATGGTTCTGAACAGGGTTGTCAAAAAAAACATGTTTTATTAAAAAAAACAAAAAACTTTTTTTTTTCAATTTAACTGTTTTATTTTGTTTAAAACGTTTTAAACCTCCAGTGGAAAAATAACGCGTTTAAAACATTTATAACAATGTTTAAAACGTTTAAAACAATGTTTAAAACACTTGAGAATTGTATCGAGTTATATGATATGCTGCGCCATCTAGTATTCGGTTAACTTTGACCTGTCGTCTCTAGAAGTTATCTCTTAGAGAGACCAAATCCCAATTTTTCCATGGTTCTGAGTAGGGTTGTCAAAAAAACATGTTTTATTAAAAAAAACAAAAAACCGTTTTTTTTCAATGTAACTGTTTTTTTTTGTTTAAAACGTTTTAAACCTCCAGTGGAAAAATAACGCGTTTAAAACATTTAAAACAATGTTTAAAATGTTTAAAAACACTTAAGAATTGTATCGAGTTATATGATATGCTGCGCCATCTAGTATTCGGTTAACTTCGACCTATCGTCTCTAGAAGTTCTCTCTTAGAGAGACCAAATCCCAATTTTTCCATGGTTCTGAGCACGTATGTCAAAAAAACATGTTTTGTTAAAAAAAACAAAAAACGGTTTTTTTTTCAATTTAATTGTTTTTTTGTTTAAAACGTTTTAAACCTCCAGTGGAAAAATAACGCGTTTAAAACATTTATAACAATGTTTAAAACTTTTAAAACAATGTTTAAAACACTTAAGAATTGTTCGAGTTATATGATATGCTGCGCCATCTAGTATTCGGTTAACTTCGACCTATCGTCTCTAGAAGTTCTCTCTTAGAGAGACCAAATCCCAATTTTTCCATGGTTCTGAGCACGGTTGTCAAAAAAACATGTTTTATTAAAAAAAACAAAAAACCGGGTTTTCTTTCAATTTAATTGTTTTTTTTTGTTGAAAACGTTTTAAACCTCCAGTGGAACAATAACGCGTTTAAAACATTTAAAACAATGTTTAAAATGTTTAAAAACACTTAAGAATTGTATCGAGTTATATGATATGCTGCGCCATCTAGTATTCGGTTAACTTCGACCTATCGTCTCTAGAAGTTCTCTCTTAGAGAGACCAAATCCCAATTTTTCCATGGTTCTGAGCAGGGTGGTCAAAAAAACATGTTTTATTAAAAAATGCAAAAAACGGTTTTTTTTTCAATTTAATTTTTTTTTTGTTTAAAACGTTTTAAACCTCTAGTGGAAAAATAACGCGTTTAAAACATGTATAACAATGTTTAAAACGTTTAAAACAATGTTTAAAACACTTAAGAATTGTTCGAGTTATATGTTATGCTGCGCCATCTAGTATTCGGTTAACTTCGACCTATCGTCTCTAGAAGTTCTCTCTTGGAGAGACGAAATCCAAATGTTTCCATGGTTCTGAGCAGGGTTGTCAAAAAACATGTTTTATTAAAAAAAAAAAACTTTTTTTTTTCAATTTCTGTATTTTTTTGTTTAAAACGTTTTAAACCTCCAGTGGAAAAATAACGCGTTTAAAACGTTTAAAACAATGTTTAAAACGTTTAAAACAATGTTTAAAACGTTTAAAACAATGTTTAAAACGTTTAAAACACTTAAGAATTGTATCGAGTTATATGATATGCTGCGCCATCTAGTATTCAGTTAACTTCGACCTATCGTCTCTAGAAGTTCTCTCTTAGAGAGACCAAATCCCAATTTTTCCATGTTTCTGAGCAGGGTTGTCAAAAAACATGTTTTATTAAAAAAAAACAGAAAAACGTTTTTTTTCAATGTAACTGTTTTTTTTGTTTAAAACGTTTTAAACCTTCTGTGGAAAAATAACGCGTTTAAAACATTTAAAACAATGTTTAAAACGTTTAAAACACTTAAGAATTGTATCGAGTTATATGATATGCTGCGCCATCTAGTATTCGGTTAACTTCGACCTATCATCTCTAGAAGTTCTCTCTCTAAGAGTACAAATCCCAATTTTTCCATGGTTCTGAGCAGGGTTGTCAAAAAACATGTTTTATTAAAAAAAAAACAGAAAAACGTTTTTTTTCAATGTAACTGTTTTTTTTGTTTAAAACGTTTTAAACCTTCTGTGGAAAAATAACGCGTTTAAAACATTTAAAACAATGTTTAAAACGTTTAAAACACTTAAGAATTGTATCGAGTTATATGATATGCTGCGCCATCTAGTATTCGGTTAACTTCGACCTATCATCTCTAGAAGTTCTCTCTCTAAGAGTACAAATCCCAATTTTTCCATGGTTCTGAGCAGGGTTGTCAAAAAAATGTTTTATTAAAAAAAACAAAAAAAGCGCTTTTTTCAATGTAACTGTTTTTTTTTGTTTAAAACGTTTTAAACCTCCAGTGGAAAACTAACGCGTTTAAACATTTAAAACAATGTTTAACACGTTTAAAATAATGTTTAAAACGTTTAAAACACTTAAGAATTGTACCGAGTTATATGATATGCTGCGCCATCTAGTTTTCGGTTAACTTACTTAAAGAAACTGTAGCAATATCTTTGCACAACTTAAAATACAGAGGCGTTGAGAATTTGATTTTAGTTAACTTGTTTAAAAACTCTACTGTTTATTTTTGTTTTGTTTCGTTCGTTTTGCTTCGTTTTACTTTTACGTTTTATCGCAGTTTAATGTTATTTTTTAAATAAAACTTGGACTTGAGACTATTTTCTTTTAATCTTTTAATATGATAATTTCTCATTTCATTACACGCAAAGTCAGAAACACAGCCCAAGCAACAGTAAAGACTAAAGACTGCGGAAAAAATCAACGTTTAAAACAACCTGTTTAAAACAACGTTTTAAACGTAAATGTTTAAAACTACTTCGTTTGTTTAAAACGTTTAAAACAGTTTGTTTTAAACATTTTTGTTTTAAACATAACAACCCTGGTAACAAAACATTCGCTACCGATTACCATGGGCGTACCTCAGGGGACGGTATAGGGTCATATTTTGTTTTTAGTTAATATAAATAATACCTCTAAATTATCCAACAATACTGCCCCATTAATTTCATATGCAGATAGTACAGCTATGTTATTTACTGGTGACAATTGGCCTGAAGTACATCACAAAGCTGAAATAGATCGCAAAGTATTTTATGACTGACTAAATTGTAGTCTGCTTAGTCTTAATGTGGATAAAGCTAAGTTTATATACAAAACATATTTTTATTGTTTATGAGGTATTGCCAGTGTCTATGTTAAGACATTGTATAACTGTGTGGTATAATCGGTAATCCTACCAGTCGTAGCAGCAGCTGAAACTTCCGAATATAAATGAGCAGTCCAGTAGAATATTTTAAATAGAAATTAAATTATTTTTTTGTTGGCGATCGTATCAATTAAATTCACATGCAACAATTTATAGGAGCGGTGGAGCGATTGGAGGGTTGCCAACTATAATGAGCCAATTGTCAATTTAATTAGAATACGTATTCGTGTTCATCAATGCGACAACGGTTAATAAAGAGCAAAATCCGCCCATTTATCATATTATTTCATTATAACTAATTAAATATATAAACGGTTGAGAACCGCTGTAAATTCGTTATGTAAGCCAATTCGATGAGAAACTAATGCAACGGATGGGTCGATAGGAAACTCCCTATGAATTATTTTGCGATTGGATAAACGTCTTACCTTCAGATGTTTCATCATGAGGATAATACCCTTTTAGTGAATTAGGAAAATTACGAAACGAAAGCCTATTTTCCTAAGGACGCGCAATATCCCGATTTCCAATACTCCGAATAAATGAATAAATAATGAAATAGTTTATACACACCCCACAAAAATTATCGCATCACCGAAAATGTTGCATAAGTTTGATGGTGTGTATCTTTAGAGTCGTTTGTCCGATATGGATGATTTTTTTTCGATGATAAGTTGACTCTTCCATAATCATTTTCTACTGATTTCTTAAAAAAAAAGGTTTTTTTTATCAAATACCGGGTGTTACAATGATCTTGCGTTTTGTTCTGACAAATTGTAGCGCCCTGTGGAGTTCATGTGCAACAACTGCACATTACAATTCATAACTGACTAAAGCCTCATCTTTCAGTAACATTTTCTTTTTTGGTTCACTTTATTATCTCTGTTATTAAAGGAGATACGTAGTTTTTTAGCACAGCATGTTTCTGTTGATTCAATATAAACTTAATATTGAAAAAAGTGAGGTACGGAAAAGGTACGTGGCCAATGTGATTGGTACTCAACAAAGTACCATTTCAAGAGTTATAAGGCGATACAGGGAAACTGGATAGTACTCTAGGGGGAATGGGCAAGGACGTAGAAGAGTTACTATAGCTGTGGAGGACCGATTTTTACGAGTTACAGCCTTAAGGACTCGGCATTGTACTGCTCGAGCACTTCGAATGGAATTCGTAGCAGCTGAAAATGTAAATGTTTCTTTACAAACTGCTAGAATTCGCCTACGTGAACAGAATATGCGAACAATGGTTCCAGCAACAGGCCCACGTCTGACTAGGGCACACCGGGTTGCTCGATTATAATTTGCTAGGGAGCACGCTGAGTCTTGAAGAATGGTCCACTGTACTCTTCACAGATGAATTGAGATGTTGCCTATACTCATCTGATCGACATACAGTAGGCCAGGTGACCGTGATTTTCAATGCAACTTTCGCGAAACGGAAAGTTTTGGTGGTGGGTCAATCATCATATGGGGAGGGATTTCTTTTCATGAGCGCACGGAGTTGGTGGCAGTCAATGACGGAAGAATGACGGCCAATCGATACATAAAGGACATCCTGGAAGCAATGTGATCCCATATGGTCCTTTCATAGGTGATAATTTTAAACTAATGCACGACCACACGCGGCGTGGATAGTGACCGAGTATTTAGAAGAGGTTAATGTTACTGCACTGAATTGGCCAGCTCGGAGCCCTGATCTTAATCCTATCGAGCATGTATGGGACCATTTGGGATGGGCAATTAAGCAAGATCAAGTCCCATGTAGGACATTGGACAAGCTTCAAAATAGACTAATGTTCATTGATTTGGAATTTATTTAAGGAATGTAAATGTTATTTATTAGTCGAGGACAGTTTTGCGCCCGAGCGAAGCGACGACTAGCCATAGAATTATAGCGACTAGCCATAGACTAACGAGACTGGTTAAATAAACTTACATCCTGAAGTATATATATATATATATATATATATATATATATATATATATATATATATATATATATATATATATATATATATATATATATATATATATATATATATATATATATATATATATATATATATATATATATATATATATATATATATATATATATATATATATATATATATATATATATATATATATATATATATATATATATATATATATATATATATATATATATATATATATATATATATATATATATATATATATATATATATATATATATATATATATATATATATATATATATATATATATATATATATATATATATATATTTTTACCAAATAAATTCTTATTATTTGAACGCCTAAATATCTTGATATATTATATAAATGTTTATTAAACCTTACACTCAATTATTTATTTTATTAATTTTATTATCAGTAATATTGACTTATTAGTTCATATGTACCAGTATCGTTCGGAATAATGCCAACAAATCTATACAACACTTTTATACCCTATGTACACACTTTTAGTGTTATGTACACGTATTATGCTTATAAGAAAAAGCACCTTTATATTAATAATTAATTAATATAATATATATATATATATATATATATATATATATATATATATATATATATATATATATATATATATATATATATATATATATATATTTTTACTCCCTTGACAAAAATATTTGGAATTTACGTTATTTATTTATCCAACACTTTCATATAAAGTGATCTATATTGATGATATTTTAAAGGTATAAAGTGGCCCATAAGTCACTAGTGAGATAAAGTAGTGAACTAAAGTATAGATTTGATCACTAGTGAGGTAATAGCTATTTATGTAACCAGTTGGAAGCAGAGCGGAACGAGCGCTAGCGAGTTCCGCAATAGGATGCGAGTTACAGAAAATAGTGTTTCCCAACGTGTTTCATACATCTAATGTTCACGAATCTTATATTTTATGAGAAGAAAACTGAATTTGATACGTCTAAAAACAAATCCGGTAGATTACAAAAATCCAGTAGATTATAACGGTGTGACAGCTCGTCACTTTCATAGCTTCTCAGGCCTGAGTAACCTACGAGCCCCTTCCCATTTCAGTTGGCCCACCTACGGATTAGTCAGAAATTTCATCTTATGGAGCAAAAGTAGAAGAAGACATATACGACACGAACTTCCAAATTTATTTATTCTTTTGACAACTTCTTTTAACCACAAAAATACATCTTAGGTGACTGAGACTGATAACTAACACAAAATGAGAATAAAAAGAAATAAATGTGAACAAATACGTTAAATTAACAAAACAACAATTTTATAATTTACCACTGGGTAACATCACCTTTATTTTTTATTACAGCCGAAATTCGTTGGGGCATAGTATTAACCAAGCCTTGGCATAATTCTGGTGTAAAAGAATCCCATATTTCCTGAAGCCATTGCTTCAGTTAAGGGATTGTTCGAGCAGGGTATTTCCGTAGCACCTTTTTCATCTCGTGCCACAAAGTTTCAATGGGTGATAAATCCGGACTACTAGAAACCCATTCCAAAAGTGGTATACCATAGTCCTCCATCCATTTTAAACTTCGTTTTGAGGTGTGGCATGCTGCGCCGTCCTGCTGAAACATAAATTCTTGGCCTGATGTCAAACATGACCGTTAAAGTGATTTTTCTAAAATGGCCAAATATTTGTTTGTATCCACGTTTCCGACAATAAAATAGAGTTTTCCTACTCCTTTTGATGACATGCTTCCCCACACCATGACGGATGCAGGAAATTTTACTTTTCTTTTAAGACAGTCAGCATGGAATGCTTCATTTTTTTTGCGAATAACTCTACTTCGACTATCTCCAACACAAACTTCGAATCGGGCCTCATCGCTCCATTGTATTGCACGCCATTGCTGAGATGTCCAATCCTTATGTTCTTTTGCCCATCTTACCCTATTTTTCTTCTGCCGTGGTGTTAAAAGTGGCTTTTCTTTGGCCTCATGCAAAATTGTCCCTTTTAATTTTTCTAGTTCATTTTTTTTATTAAAAAACTTACCTTGTAAGTCCCAAATCCTAATTTGTGAGCCTCTCTGTGAGTTGTTGATCTTGAAATACGTCTTCCAACGGTATCACTCCACAGAACACTTAACTCGAGGTAATTGGCACGTCTGTTTTTCTGGATAATTTTTCTTAACGCTCTTCTATCACAATCTGTAATCTTGCTTTTTTTTACATATCGGGGCTTTGCAGCGACTGAACTCGTCATTTTATATCTTCTAACTATATTTCTTACAATAT
The DNA here is from genome assembly GCA_964058915.1 of Tetropium fuscum. NCBI lineage: Eukaryota > Metazoa > Arthropoda > Insecta > Coleoptera > Cerambycidae > Tetropium > Tetropium fuscum. The sequence goes on along the minus strand of CAXKVY010000846.1, from coordinate 133,414 downwards.
ACCGCGATAATTCTAATAAATTTGCAATTTCCGAGTTTGACTTCCCACAATTGAAAAATTTAATAATAAGTGAACGAATTTTGTCATCCATAACCTTTCCTCTGCCCATTTTTAAAGAACACAACTACTTTGAAGCTGTATCAAATGAATTCTGACAGCTATGAGTATTAGCAATAATTGTTTAATTGTTGTGGCGTCTGTTTTCCACGGCCACTTTCGAATTGTAGGCTTACTTTGTAATGAATAAAAAAACGGGTTGCTCGCCGTACTTGCAACATTTTTCTTCTTTATTACACATTTAAGTGAAGACCAATAAAATTGGGTGTTTTCTACTGCATAAGATTAAATATGCCCTATTAATTACTTTGAGACCTAAACACAGCTTGTAGCATTTATTATGTTTTGATGCTGACCAAAAAACTAAGATTTCAATGGATGGGCCAACTGATATGGGAAGGGGCTCGTACTATGAAATGAACTTTATAAAACCAGTTGCGTAATATTTTACTTTTCGCAACTGGCTGTAAAAAGTAAGACGTTTCCTAACGTCAAAGAGTTTTGAAAAGTGCCACTTTACATGTCAAAATTAGAAGTAATTTAATCGCTGAAGACTAATTTTAATATAAAAACAAGTCCAAGCAATTTATTTATTATGTCTTTATTATACGGAAAATTAAGAAACCAAAAGATCCATGAAATAACACTTATACTTGTTTATATTTGTGTTAACATTTAATTGTCATCATATTCGATTTTTCACAAAGAAAACTGCTCTCCTGTACATATTTTCTATATCTACTAGTAACGACGTCTGTATCGCCTGATTCGTTGCGCTGTTCTCCCTGTATTTTTTAGTAATAATAATCTTGTTTGAGACTGAATCTTTCAAAAATCTTATTTTATCCAACGCATTGAATATTCCTTTGACAATTTACAACAACATTTTTGTGGGACGTTTTTAGATCTTAGACACATATTTCCTAATCAAATCAAGTGGGTTTACACAAAATTCTTCATTTAAAACTGTGAAACATCTTGATTTATTTGTCTTGGTACCTGGTATAGATATATATGTTACTGTGAGAATCCGAAATTAGTGAATGTCGACAAATACCAAATGCCTTGGTGAAAGACCGAACGTTGATTAATTTTATTATACATCGAACTGTCACCGGTATATGTCGACAAACACAGACGGGCTCCGGTGAATGTCGCAAACGACAGGTCGTAACTTCCTTTTGGGCGGTTCCTGCATGCTGTGTAGAAAATGTGCGGACAGAAGCCTATGTTAGAAGCCTATGTTAACACTTTTGAAGAAAATTTGGGTAGTGACCATATTGATGACCATATTTCAGATGGAAGCGACGTGGATTACCAAAATATCATTGGAGTACGTCTTCATCTCAAGCATTGACTGATCCGCAACCTAGCACGTCTTCATCTCAAGTACTGGCTGAACAACAAAAGCTAATTTCCTCAAAGAGAGTAGTCGCAAAAGAGAATGACAGTGATATGTAACATATGGACTTATATTCTATTTGAAATAATAATTTTACTTAGTATAGGAATATAATATAGTTTAATTACTTAAGCTAATTTACACTTATTACTTTGTTAAATAAGTCGTTGCGGAAGTACAATATAATAGCAGTATGTATTTAATTAACTAATGGAATATTTATTAATATAGTTATATTTATTAATATATTTATTAATCTATCTAATATATTAAATTTGTTGCCCTTAGGTAATATTTAATCCCTAAGTAATGACTATAATAACTATCCCAAAGCTGCACGCATTCAAGTTCCTGATAAATATGTTCAACGATTTCGTAATAAAAGTTTTAAAATTTGACCGACATTGTTAGTAAACTACCATTTTAGCGAACGCGGTGTTTTGAAGTGTACCAATTTATAGCCCTTGCAGCTATAAATCTAAATACAATAAAGACGTCCGCTACAGTTAACCTCAATATGTTAGTAATACTTTTTGTATGACAGCAAGCAGGGTAGCTTAGCTGTTTAAAAATGCGACATCCCGTCTTTTGGGTTCGATTTCCAGTATGGTGACGATGGCATTGGTTTGTCACCTAACTAAGGTTACCACTATTTGCCAAACTGTGAATTATTGTGCTCTTCCTATGTCCTTCACTCAACTCTATACTGCAATGAAACTTTTAAAACTACGCGTAGAACAAATATTTACTGGTTTTTATTTTTTTATATCATTTTAAATTTCATTTCATAAAACTCTATAGTTTTTTGAAGTGAAAACTTCTTTAGGCGAGCTGTGCACTTTTATTTTTGTGGAGCCTGGGCCGTCACGCATCACGCGTCACGCTCGGCTATGTAACGCTCCTTCGGGTAGAGTCGGGTCGAGTCGACTAAGTGAAGGAGGATCAGTCGGCAGAGCGAGATAGTAGAGAGAGTTTGTGGGTATTGAATGAGACTGGGCCGTCACGCATCACGTTCGTCTATGTAACGCTCAATCGAGTAAAGTCCACTCGTTGACTAAGCGAGAGAGATAAACTTGAATCTAAAGTATTTACAGCATCTTTTAGCTTCCATATGCCTATTGTTTCATTCTTAGAATATAATAGCAGCGAAGTCGAATCAGAGGAAAGTTCCACAGTATAATTCACAAATATTATTGATTATTTTGTAACTAATATTACTTCATGGGTACAAAGATAAGAATAATAAGAAATTTTATATAACAATATCGATATTATCTTTTGTTGATTCACCGAAATAATCCATTATATAACATAAATGTATTTATATAGGTATTTTTCTATAACAGAATATATCCTGTGGCTACTTGCTGAGATAGTAGCGGCATTTTTGACAAAATACTATAAGACTGTCTATGTTCTTTTTCAGAACGTCAAATGCACTTCTTTTCCCAATTTTGTAAAAAGTAGTGTCACATCCTGTCAGATAATGTACTGCAAGAAGACACGAGGAAATGTTTTTCCCAAATATTTTATAACTTTCTCAATTTATATAAAACGTGTGTTGGTACTATGTGTACATATAACGTAATTGTATTTAAATCGGGCATAGTGGCATAGAAGTGAATTGTCAAAGGTAATAGTGGTAATACATCGGTATCCACTGATTTAACCAATATTTTTTTACTGAATTTAGATTCGTATAAAATGTGTAAAATTATGCGGGTATCTGCCTCCTCTTGATTACAATATAAATCATTTAACATTTGTATTAAAGTTTGGTTACTCATTAATACAACCTTTTCGGGGTCCTCAAAACCACCTGCAATGATAATTCTTCTTTATAAATCCAGAACAGTTTTGAATAATGTATTCTGTCACAAAATGCAATAAAGACTTTGCTTTTCCCCGATTTTAGGAAATCTCGATACTTAGGTAATTTTCTACTACCATTAACATTGAATTCAGCTACAGTTCGTACAATATGTATGTATAGTTGAACTACCGGCAACCCTGACCTACACAATGTTTTTCATTGGCGTAGACATTTTTTTTCTCAGGGGGGTAAAGTAGAAGGTTTTTATATGCATATTTTCAACACCACAGCTGATATTGAATACAAGTTTCCAGACCACTCATGAAGTATTGCTTTCAGCGCGTTACTATTTTTTAGTGGGTGGTTCGCCAGTAGCCATATTTCCCACAAGAAACAAAAATAAATATATACAAAACAGCTAAGTAGTCGAGAAAAATAAACTTAAAAACGGAAAAATAAAATAAACATACTTTCAATTGAAATACAGTTATATTTATTGTGTAAGTAGGTACCTACCTACTAATTTTTTAATTTGCCCACTGATGTAAATTATTAATTTGTGATCTAGGATGGTAAGTACCTACATAAAAATAAAGTCAATGAACAATAGGTACCTACTTACAAGGGGTTAAGTAAAGCGGTTAAACTACTTGCAGGGGGTTAAAGTAGAAAGTTTTTATATGTAGATTTTCAACACCACAGCTGATATTGAATGCAAGTTTCCACACCACTCATGAAGTATTGCTTTCAGCGCGTTACCATTTTTTAGTGGGTGGTTCGCCAGTCGCTATATTTCCCACAAGTAACAAAAATAAATATGTACAAAACAGCTAAGTAGTCGAGAAAAATAAAGTTTAAAACGGAAAAATAAAATAAATATACTTGCGATTGAAATACAATCATATTTATTGTGTAAGTAGATACCTACCTAATCTACCAAATCGTTAATACTCAACAAAGACAAAGATTATTAAAAGACAAGCTTTGACAAAGATCAGAGCTTGTTTGTTAATAGGTACCTACATAACTAATTCGAGACTAAATTCAACACATTTTTAAAAATCATTACAAATGCAATACATACCTACCTACCAGCTTCTCATCGCAAAGCGATTTCCAATACACACACTTTTTACAGCCAATCAAAATTAGAAACTCACCTTGAGGTATTTTACAGTCATTGAAAATTTTCTTTTCTTTTGTGGCTACACGGTTATAATTTTATAAACAGTCTATAGAACTTTTAATTTTGCCCACTGATGTAAATTATTAATTTGTGATGTAGGATGGTAGGTACCTACATAAAAATAAAGTCAATGGACAATAGGCACCTACTTATGTAATAAACCAGAGAGCGTTTTCAGTTTTGTAAATCCCAATAAAAAACCTAACTTATATTGTTGCATTTATAACTTAGCGGCCTCAAGCACTGGAATATTTTTTGGATAAAATTATTTGAGAAATGTCTTAAGTGGAGGATGTAATAGGTACCTACCTACCTCAGTACACGTCAGTACCTACTTCGAGCAGCCCATAAATCAACTTTTTTTTTGTTAAAGTCGGCTCTGCTCTAACACCCACTATCCATTTTTGCCTTCAAATAAGATTTTCCTTATTTTTTTTTAACACGCCTATCCTATCTCGTAAATAAAGCGAGGTCTGGTGGAAATCTACGTCTTTCAGGTTTCATACGAAACGAACAAACATGTTTGCTAACCGCCATACTCTTTTATTTCAACTTTCGTACCGATGTATACCATCATAGGTAGGTATATAAATAATATATTAGCAATTCCCGCGAACACGCCACTGTAAGATATGCGAACCTGATCCTATTCGATCCGAAAATCCGATCCCGATCCGAGAGATACGATTCCAATAAGTTAAAAAGAGATATACTGCTCGAATATTCGTTATTGGAAAGGTCGTGGATCGGCGTTGCCGCTTTTAACTATAAAAATAGATGTTTACGTAATTGTCATATTTAAAGTAGACGAAAATAAATGTAAAAACGTAACATCTTGGCCTATAATATATTATTGTGTGCACAATTATTATTTAATAACATTCATAAATAATATATACAACTTTAATATAGTATTGTGGAATTTGATATTTTAATTGAATACTGAGAAAATTGAGAATTACATGTAGCAACTGCGCGGTATCTTATATGGGGTCAGTTAACTATACATACATATTGAATGAACTGTATGTTACTTGTTACTAACTTGCACTGTCTTTTTACATATAATACACTCCATATTACAGAAATCACAAGTTATAATAACAACTAGACAAAATTTGTAAAATTACGCGATTCGGTACAGAGCCACGGGCCATATTCATCTAAAATGTAACACGTTCCAGTAACAAAATGTCACTCTAGCTGCGTTGAATAATTTATGAGCCACAAAAAAAATCGTAGCAAAAAAACCGTTAATTCCAGCAGATTTTTTTCATTACTCAAAACTTCTTTAATGTCTTAGCTTCAAATTCTTCGCAGCATGTATAAAAAAAAGTTTGTCGCTTATCGAAAATATAAATACACCTGTAAGGAAGAAATAAATTAATTGTTATTTAAATACAATAATAAACAATATTCAGTAATGATATTGACACTGTTGGAAGCGCCTAATTCTATACTAGAATTTAAAAAAAAATGAGGCTGATAGCTTACGTAGATTTGGAGATATGACGATGTAAACATAAAAAACACGGTTTTTAAAAATCTATTTTAAAAGTCTGTGTAAAGGTTAGGTGGGGTAAGGTTAGGTTAGTTGGGACCCTGAAATTTCGTAATTGAAATGTAAAAGGCCGTGAAAATTCTTGAAATTGAGCAAATTTAATAATACGTATAGAAAAAACAGAATTATATTTTTTTGGGCTATAGGTCGCACTTGCCCCGTATAATGGGGTAAGTGCCTTTCCTGCTGTAGGTTCGTACTTAAAGTGATATTAAACTGTTTTGGGGAAAGGGCGTATAGTTCAATGCAAAATCTACAAAATCCTGTCTCCAGATTTGTCGTGAATCGGTTGTCGGTGGATAAAATTTTTTATTCTCAATTTTCTTCTTTTCCTAAGTTACAATTGAGTTACAGTCGCACTTACCCCAGGTAACATTTTATTAGGGGCAAGAGCAATTTGTAAAAAAAATATAATTAATGAAAATAACACTTACCACTTGAAGGACTAGGTATATGTAACCAAAAAAACCTATGAGGACAATATGATTGTTTAAAATGCTTCAGATTATGGAAGATTATTATGAACTACGTCAACTTAGCAACCCAGAATTTTCCGTAAGAGGTTATGTCGTATGTGGTGACATCTCAAATAATTAAATTACATATCTCTACTAGGGACTAATTTATCTATTAGGGATTTATCTCAAGGCCCATTAGACGGCGACACTTGTTATGCCTTTGCAAGTAAGTAATTATGGCATAGTCGCACGTACCCCAAAAACGCTCTTTCCCCACATTACCTTACCACAAAAAAATGTCGTAAACACCAATTCTAACTTCGAAATAACCTACTTCAAATAACACATAACTTGTCGTCTGGTTCTACGTCAAAAATTAAAAACTTCATAATTTTCTCTCGATTTCGCTATTCTAATATACGATTAATTCTAAAATACAATAAACTTTTATAAAATACGATCGTCAGGCATATTATTATATTAAGGTAAGGTTTAACGTTTTTAACGATTCTTTGGCAGTTATATTTACCAATCTAAAAAACGTTTTATTCTCAACTTTCATTCTATTAAAATTAAAACTAGAATATAATATACAGGTATTACAAAAACGAAAATAACACTGAAACTTATGTCCAGTGTAATAATTAAGTACTTCTTTTCCTAAGTTACAATTGAGTTACAATCGCACTTACCCCAGATCACATTTTATTAGGCGCAAGAGCAATTTGTAAAAATAATTATATTTAATGAAAATAACACAACACTTGAAGGACTAGGTATACCTATGTAACCATAAAAACCTATGAGGACAATATGATTGTTTAAAATGCTTCAGATTATGGAAGATTATTATGAACTACGTCAACTTAGCAACCCAGAATTTTCCATAAGAGGTTATGTCGTATGTGGTGACATCTCAAATAATTAAATTACATATCTCTACTAGGGACTAATTTGTGTACTAGGAATTTATCTCAAGGCCCATTAGACGGCGACACCTGTTATGCCTTTGCAATGAAGTAATTATGGCATAGTCGCATTTACCCCAAACACGCTCTTACCCCACCTTACCTTACCACAAAAAAATGTCGTAAACACCAATTCTAACTTACAAATAACCTACTTGAAATAACACATAACCTGTCGTCTGGTTCTACGTCAAAAATTAAAAACTTTATAATTTTTCCTCGATTTCGCTGTTCTAATATACGAATCATTCTAAAATACAATAAACTTTTATAGAATACGATCGTCAGGCATATTATTATATTAAGGTAAGGTTTAACGTTTTTAACAATTCTTTGGCAGTTATATTTACCAATCTAAAAAACTTTTTATTCTCAATTTTCATTCTATTAAAATTAAGACTAGAATATAACATACAGGTATTACAAAAACTTATTATTATATTAAGGTAAGGTTTAACGTTTTTAACAATTCTTTGGCAGTTATATTTACCAATCTAAAAAACTTTTTATTCTCAATTTTCATTCTATTAAAATTAAGACTAGAATATAACATACAGGTATTACAAAAACTTATTATTATATTAAGGTAAGGTTTAACGTTTTTAACAATTCTTTGGCAGTTATATTTACCAATCTAAAAAACTTTTTATTCTCAATTTTCATTCTATTAAAATTAAGACTAGAATATAACATACAGGTATTACAAAAACTTATTATTATATTAAGGTAAGGTTTAACGTTTTTAACAATTCTTTGGCAGTTATATTTACCAATCTTAAAAACTTTTTATTCTCAATTTTCATTCTATTAAAATTAAGACTAGAATATAACATACAGGTATTACAAAAACTTATTATTATATTAAGGTAAGGTTTAACGTTTTTAACAATTCTTTGGCAGTTATATTTACCAATCTAAAAAACTTTTTATTCTCAATTTTCATTCTATTAAAATTAAGACTAGAATATAACATACAGGTATTACAAAAACTTATTATTATATTAAGGTAAGGTTTAACGTTTTTAACAATTCTTTGGCAGTTATATTTACCAATCTAAAAAACTTTTTATTCTCAATTTTCATTCTATTAAAATTAAGACTAGAATATAACATACAGGTATTACAAAAACCTATTATTATATTAAGGTAAGGTTTAACGTTTTTAACAATTCTTTGGCAGTTATATTTACCAATCTAAAAAACTTTTTATTCTCAATTTCCATTTTATTAAAATTAAGACTAGAATATAACATACAGGTATTACAAAAACTTATTATTATATTAAGGTAAGGTTTAACGTTTTTAACAATTCTTTGGCAGTTATATTTACCAATCTAAAAAACTTTTTATTCTCAATTTTCATTCTATTAAAATTAAGACTAGAATATAACATACAGGTATTACAAAAACTTATTATTATATTAAGGTAAGGTTTAACGTTTTTAACAATTCTTTGGCAGTTATATTTACCAATCTAAAAAACTTTTTATTCTCAATTTTCATTCTATTAAAATTAAGACTAGAATATAACATACAGGTATTACAAAAACTTATTATTATATTAAGGTAAGGTTTAACGTTTTTAACAATTCTTTGGCAGTTATATTTACCAATCTAAAAAACTTTTTATTCTCAGTTTTCATTCTATTAAAATTAAGACTAGAATATAACATACAGGTATTACAAAAACAAAAATAACACTGAAACTTATGTCCAATGTAATAAATAAGTACTTCTTTTCCTAAGTTACAATGGAGTTACAGTCGCACTTACCCCAGATCACATCAGATTAAAAAAACCTATGAGGACAATATGATTATTTAAAATGCTTCAAATTACGGAAGATTATTATAAACTACATCAACTTAGCAACCCAGAATTTTCCATAAGACGTTATTTTATTTATTTATTTTATTTTATTTAGCAATACACTAACCAACAGAAATTCCAATTACTGTGCAGGAGATATAAGTATGTACATAATATAAGATACAATATACAGATACAATATACAGATATCAATATAATAAATGTGTTTTATCAATAAAAATATAGTACTGTAAATAAACCCAAAACAAAACAAAACAAAATTATAATTTATAATTTACGACTAGGGAGTTAATTTTTTTATCGCAGCTACATTGCAGTGGAAAATATCAAACTGATCTTGAAGAGTATTATAATTTTCACAAATCTTATATAGGGGTGAGGATTTTTGAATGTTGGTTCTTGGGGTGGGTAAATAATATAATGAGTTTTATCTAGAACCCAGCCTTGGGATCCGAAAATTCAATAAACTTAAAATAGTACCACAGTCTATTATATTGTTTATTAAATTGTAAAGGAATATTTGCTGTGATATAATTCTTCGAGACTCAAGACTCGACAGCGAGTATCTATTTAAAAGTTCACTTTGAGGAAAGCCAATAGCAGGATAATCTTCCTTATAAGACAATGTCTTTAAGAAACGTCTCTGAATTCTGTCTAAATTCTGTATGTGAATATTATAATGAGGAGACCAAATAACTGAACATTATTCCAATTTGGATCTAACAAAAGATTGGTATAATAGTTTCAGAGTGTGCATGTTGAGTCATGAGAACACCTAATTATAAATCCGAGTGTCCTAAAGCTTTGGCTGGTAATTGTGTTTATATGATAATTGAAGGACAGTTTACTGTCATAAGTTATACCGAGGTCACGAAATGTTGGTGGGCGGGTAAGGACTGACTCTTCTAAAGTGTAATTAAATTCGATAAAGTGAAGTTTCTTAGAAAATATTAGAGCATTGCACTTACTAATATTTAATTGTAACTTGTTTAAATTACACCATTTAGTAATTTTATTAAGGGCAGCTTGTAAAACCAAGCAATCCTTTACATCATTTACCTTGTTATACAACTTCATATCGTCAGCATATAATAAGCAATTTACACCAATGTCAACTATAATATCATTAATGAAAATATTAAAAAATAACGGCCCTAACACAGAGCCTTGTGGTACACCCGATGTAGATATAAATTCTACAGACGGCTGACCACAGTACTCAATGTAGTGGTGTCTATTCTCGAGATATTATGTCGTATGTGGTGACATCTCAAATAATTAAATTACATATCTCTACTAGGGACTAATTTATGTATTAGGGCTTTATCTCAACGCCCATTAGACGGCGACACCTGTTTGCAATTAAATAATTATGGCATAGTCGCACTTACCCCAAAAACGCTCTTACCCCACCTTACCTTACCACAAAAAAATGTCGTAAACACCAATTCTAATTTTCAAATAACCTACTTCAAATAACACATAACTTGTCGTCTGGTTCTACGACAAAAATTAAAAACTTCATTATTTCCCTCGATTTCGCTGTTCTAATATACGATATAGAAGGAATCATTCTAAAATACAATAAACTTTTATAAAATACGATAATGAGGCATATTATTATATTAAGGTAAAGTTTAACGTTTTTAAAAATTCTTTGGCAGTTATACACTCCCCGGCACAAAATTCCGTCACCCTAAAATTTTGCCCAATTTTGATGTTTTATAACTTTTTTATTTTTCATCTGATTTTCATAAATTTTTTACCAGTCTGTAGATCAGTTCATTGTGTGTCTTTTTAATTATTGTAATAAGTCATATTTTTCGTCCAGGCAATATTATACAGGGGTAAATCAAAGTGTTGTTTTTTGTCGTAAACTCAAAACACCCTGTGGAAAAATTGAGGCGAATAATTTTGTTTACAAACTGTTTGCTGCCATCTTAGACGTATTGTAAACATTTTGTTTTTTGATTCATCCCATTATTTCATTTCTTCTGCGAGCAGCAAAATTTTAAATGAAACGCTGTTAATTTTATCATTTTTAATTAAAAAACATCGACGTTGGCTAAATACGCGGTTATTGTGACAGAATATTTGACAGTACAGTTAATTTAGTGTGTTGTCATCATGGTAACTACAGCAGACGTAGGTAGAATTGTTGCCTTAATAGAGGATGGCCGCAATAAGAGTTATGTCTCCCGTACTCTGGGAATTGCGCGGTCTACAGTTTGTGATGTTTGGAATAGGTATCTACAGACGGGAAACTTTATTAGGCGGCAAGGCTCTGGCAGAAGGAGAATGACCACTCAAGCTGATGATCACTTTGTCATTATGAGTTCTTTAAGAGATCGAAGAGCTACTGCTGTGTATCTAAAAAATTACTTGCAAATGATACGTCGAGTAAGTGTAAGTGAAAGAACGATACGTAGAAGATTGTTAGAAGCAGGATTGCATTCACGAAGGCCAGCAGTATGTCCAAAATTGCTTCCTCGGCATCGACAACACCGATTGAGATTTGCAAGAGCGCATGCTGACTGGACTGTAGAACAGTGGGGAAACGTACTATTCACAGATGAATCCAGGGTTTGTTTAAGGTCGCCGGATGGTCGTGAACGGGTATACAGACGTAGAAATGAAAGATATGCAGACTGCATCATATCTGAGCGACTGCAATATTACGGTGGTTCAGTCATGGTTTGGGCGGGTATTGCTACCGATGCACGTACTGACCTTGTATTTGTTGAAAATGGAGCACTAACCGCCCACCGTTACATTGAGGAAATCCTCCAAGAAATTGTTGTTCCATTTGCTCCTTTCATTGGGAACCAATTTACATTAATGCATGATAATGCTAGACCTCACGTTGCACGGGTAGTGAGCGAATATCTGGATGAGGTTGGACTTCCAAGATTGGACTGGCCCGCATGTAGCCCGGATCTCAACCCAATCGAACATCTTTGGGATGTTCTTAAAAGAGCACTCCGTCGCCGTCCTGTGCAACCACTAACCTTGCAAGACTTACGGCTGGCGCTGACAGAAGAATATCAGGCTATTCCTCAAGACAGAATAAGTAATCTTATTAATTCGATGCCACGAAGAATGCAAGCTGTCATTGCTGCGAGAGGAGGACATACACGTTATTAAAATTTGTCTTTGTTAATTAATTTTGTGATATACCTAGTGGATGTTTTTGTTAATAAAAATAAGCTTGAAATCAGCGTTTCATTTAAAATTTTGCTGCTCGCAGAAGAAATGAGATAATGGGATGAATCAAAAAACAAAATGTTTACAATACGTCTAAGATGGCAGCAAACAGTTTGTAAACAAAATTATTCGCCTCAATTTTTCCACAGGGTGTTTTGAGTTTACGACAAAAAACAACACTTTGATTTACCCCTGTATAATATTGCCTGGACGAAAAATATGACTTATTACAATAATTGAAAAGACACACAATGAACTGATCTACAGACTGGTAAAAAATTTATGAAAATCAGATGAAAAATAAAAAAGTTATAAAACATCAAAATTGGGCAATATTTTAGGGTGACGGAATTTTGTGCCGGGGAGTGTATTTACCAATATACAAAATCTTGAAAAATATTTGAAAATTTAGCGGTGACAATTTAGCGGGGCCGGACCTGTGTATCCACGGAGAGGTCGGGTCGGAAGGAGTCTTTGGGCCCGCGCGCCGCACTGAGAGATTGCGCGTGTACGCGGAGGCGAAATCCGTTTTCAGGCATCGTTTTCGGCGGTCGTCTTTCAGCTTCCAGTTGCCGACCTAAAAGAGGGGGCGCCACACGTGCCGGAAAATACCCGCGCCAGTGAGTGAGTGCCACTGAAAGCGATTGTGGTTGCGGATTGACGGGAGAGCTGGCCTAAAACCGCACGCATTGCACCACCCCGGAGCAATCTACGAGATTATCAACCTACACGTTTTTTTTGGCGTCCTAACTGGCTTTTTTATCCCGTCCTCCGAATAGACGTTTTGGGTAATTATCTGTTTCTAACCTATTAAACCGAGACACGATTAGTGATATGGGTCCATCTATTGTTTATTATCTATTGTTTACAATGTTACCCAACGTTTAATGTTGGTATTTAACGCTTAAAATTTAAAATAAATTAACTAAATAGCTAGTGAAAATTGGAAAAAACGTATTTCAGTTATTAATAACCGATGCTTTGCCTATTAGGACATTTTTACGGTGTTTTGTTTATGTAATAATTATATCATCGTAAATAATAATAATTATAATAATTAATTTGCTTCACAATTTTCATGCAAATACAATAAAATTTACCCTAAAAATGTAGAATAGGTCAAAATTCAACACGGAAACAGTAGAATAAGAAATATACAATGTTTCGTTTTTTGTGCATGTAAAAGAAGAGACTGAATTTTGTTAAAGTTACCTTCTCAATTTTTTTGGACTGATAAATTAACAAACCAAAGTAGAACTTCCGGAGGAATGGTGGGAAGTGCTTACAACTTCAAGAAATAAACCCTCCCGTTTTAATAATCGAACAAGTTTACCAAACATATTTTAGAAGCTGGACAACATTTTTATGTAAACGCTACAAGCGCATAATAATATATCCTTTTTCGTCCAGACCAATAAGGGAACTAAAAATAGTCAAAGAACACTCAGGTCTGATTGGTTGTCTGATTAATATAACGGCCTATTGGCATATGCACATATAATACAGTAATAATATCAAAATATATAAGTAGTCATTTACAATGTATTAAGAACATATCCATCATTTCAGTGCGAAATTGTAAAAAATAAAATTACAAGTAAGTAATAAAGAGTTAAAAAGTAACAAGTTTCTTAGAAAATGTTAGAGCATTGCACTTACTAATATTTAATTGTAACTTGTTTAAATTACACCATTTACTAATTTTATTAAGGGCAGCTTGTAAAACCAAGCAATCCTTTACATCATTTACCTTGTTATACAACTTCATATCGTCAGCATATAATAGGCAATTTACACCAATGTCAACTATAATATCATTAATGAAAATATTAAAAAATAACGGCCCTAACACAGAGCCTTGTGGTACACCCGATGTAGATATAAATTCTACAGATGGCTGAAACATATTTTAGAAGCTGGACAACATTTTTATGTAAACGCTACAAGCGCATAATAATACCTATGTCCTTTTTCGTCCAGACCAATAAGGGAACTAAAAATAGTCAAAGAACACTCAGGTCTGATTGGTTGTCTGATTAATATAACGGCATATTGGCATATGCACATATAATACAGTAATAATATCAAAATATATAAGTAGTCATTTACAATGTATTAAGAACATATCCATCATTTCAGTGCGAAATTGTAAAAAATAAAATTACAAGTAGGTAATAAAGAGTTAAAAAGTAACAAGTTAAGTTACAAGTAAGTTACAAGAGTAATTCTTCAATGTGTAGCAGACTTTACTGCAAGTAACTCAATTTTTTTTTACTTGAAAGAAACCTTTACCATTTTTTTCCTTTTTCCTACAATGTCTTTTGTTGGCTTATGTAGAGATTAGATTTTATTATACCGAACGTTGCTGTCTTAACGATGATTTCAATAAAATTACATTAAATCTAACTATACTGCGGTGTCGAAATAGTATGGAGTGATTCATCACCGGCATATGGACGGCTCAGGGAGATGAGGGGCGAAGGGAGCAAAATTCCAAAGGCGTATCATTTTAGAGGGGGCAGAAAAAAAAATTAAATAAAATATAAATAAATATGAAATAATATAATATACCTATATACAGGGTTTTCAGACTTAAGCCGGCACAATAAATTGCTAACTTCGTTAGTTCTGGCACTACAAAGTCACTTAAATAGGCAAACTATTAGTATTTTTCCCACTGAGTATGATGGTGAAAACAGAAACAAAATCGAACATCGCGTTCATGAGTTATGTCAAAAAGTTCCACTTTTTTAAGTCAAATTTATTTCACCTTCACTAATTTTTGAATAACTTAATAACAAAAAGCGATATCGAACCCCTTTTCGCGTCAAAATGTAGATATTTTTATTCTCTTCAGAGTAATGAATAAAAAGTTTTATCATGCTATTTCATTTATATAAGAATACGTGAAAAAACTGAATCAGATAAACAGCGCCAAGAAAAATCATCATAAATCATCAAGTAAGCTTAAGTAAGTTCTTCAAACAACACATTCGTTAGAAATTTCAAACTTATGCTATATTTATCAGTTTTTTATGCTTAATTTATTTATGTAAAGAAAACTATAGCATTGTATTTAAATATTTTGTGAAAAATCCATAAAACGGCATTATTTTGAAATGTTCGAAATACGAACTTGAAGAAACTGAAAAATCACTGGAAAAAACTATTTCCAGTGATGTCTCCTCGTTGATATATATGTGAACATTTTTCCCGAAGGCCTGTACTTGAATGGAGCCTATAGATCAAGGTCGATAATTTTTGAAACCCAAAAAAAAATAATAGTAGGAAGAAAACGGGCGATCTGAGGTCGGGAAGTGGAGGGGGTGAGTTTTTAATGGTAAAAATCGGTTTATCTCGATTTCCGGCAAAACTACAAGTCGTAGGGAAAAAAGTTAAATGGCAAAGTTGTATGTAATAAAAAGATCTACAACTTTTGTATTTGCACTTTTTTCACATAACCTCAAAATTTTTGTGAAAAATTCAAATAACCAAGTTTTTGGTGTTTTAGTTTTCTTTTACAAAAAAAAATTGTTTTTAAGAAATTTGGTGAAAACTTACCTTTTTATGTCCCAAACACACTGTAATTTTTTTGATTTAAAATATTTATTTTCACACCTTATTTTGACTTAATATCGAAAAAGCACCCTAATTTTCAATAAAAAATTCTCTCGTCAAAATATCTGCTTTTTTAAAAAAGTCGGTGGACTTTTTGTTCGTTGAAATCTCTACTTTCTGGTGGGGTAAAAAAATATACATTACTATGATAAATGTTCTCAGAAAATGCAATGAAACGAAAAAAACTCGAATCCGATTTTTTTTTAATCGTGATGTACAATTTTGAGCTATTTATCAAAATTTACACTTTAATTACTCGAGAAACTTAAGATTCCACGTTAAATTGATAAACAAAAAAATTATAAATCCATAAAACATAAAGATTGCAAAAACATGCGAAAATAGTTGTTCTAATTATTAAAGAGAGGATGTAAAGGGGATTTCATCTAAAAAATGTGACTCCTGCAATTTTTTTTCAGTGAAAAAGTTGATTTATTAAATTATAATTACATTTATGTCATAGAAAATCTCATATAATATACACTGACGGACATAAAAAGTGGCGCACCTATATTTTGTCCCAAATTTGATGTTCAATAACTTTTAAACCAGCCTATCGATTTTGATAATTTTTTTTTTGTTTGAAAGGGCGATTCATGCGGATGACTATTTTGTAATTGGCTTTCCATAAAAAATGTATTTTTTAATATGTACAGCCTTTAAAAACCGATTATGATTTTGACATGAAATTTGATTGTCGCTGTGGAGTGAAATTTTATTTGTATTGAATTCTTAGGTTGGTCACGGTGTTTACCATTCTTTTTTCAATTTTCTCTTTTTTGAATCACCTATCTAGCCCCTTCAGCAACGAAGATGCGACATTTTAGATGAAACGATGTTATTAAGATTGATATTCAACACGGCCTCCTTGCCGTGGAGCTGGAAATGTCTAAAAAGTTCATCGTTTAAGAAATGTTTAGCGTTTTCGATTACGGACGCTGAAATAATTGTTACTTACAAGTACAAACAACATCAAAAAGAAATAACAAACAAAGAATTAATCGACATTTTAGTAAAACGACTGTAATTATTAATAATTAAAACAATAAACTTAAAAAATAACTGAACAACAAAAACTAATAACGAGTATTTCCTCCTCTGGCTGCTATAACAGCTTCCATACGCCTAGGCATGCTTTCAATCAAATTTGTAATAGTGATTTGAGGGATATTGTCCTATTGTTCTGTAAGAGCAATCCTCAATTCATTCAGATTCTCTGGGTTGCGTCTGCTAACACATTGTCCCAATTCATCCCATAAATGCTCAATGGGATTCATATCAGGGCTTTTAGCGGGCCACGACATATAATTAATTCCGACATCGTTTAAAAATTGTGTTATCATCACTGCTGTATGCGGTCGTGCATTATCTTGCATTAAGAGGAATTCTTCGCCAATGTAAGGTGCAAATGGGACAACATGTTCATTCAAGATCTCTATGTATCTAACTGCATTTAAAGATTGCCGTGGTGGAAACACAAATAATTCTGTACGGGCATCGCTGGTAATTCCACCCCATACCATTAGTGAACCACCGCCAAAACTCTCCCTTTCACTGAACATACCATCCTCGTATCTTTCCCCACGCCTTCTCCAAACCCTCCGACGCCTGTCTACTGATCTCAACATGAATCTTGATTCATCAGTGAATAAAACTTGAGACCATTGCAACTCATTCCAAACAAGATGAATTCGAGCTACTCGATGCTACTCGATGAAAATCCAAACGAGCTACTCGATGTCGTCGAAGTAATCGCATTCCAATAGCAGGTCTTCTTGCAATAAAACCTAGACTCCTGAATCTCCGACAAATTGTTCGATCTGACACAACTGTTCCTCGTGAGTTTCTTAAATTTCGGTTTGTGATCACAGCTGTTTGATAGGGATTCCTCGATATTTGCAGACCAATAAATCTATCGTCAATATTTTGCATAATCCTGGAACTACCCGAACCTGAACGTTTGCTGTATTGGCCCGTTTCTCGGTAGCGCTGGATCGCTCTTCGGACAGTTGTTTCTGGTAGACCAACAATACGAGCTGCATATCTTTGACTTCTCCCATCTTCTACCAAAGCCACAACTCTAGCTACTTGAATTGGACTAATTCGCACTGGCATTTTCTTTTAGAACGTTAACTGAATATTTTTTTTTCACGAGAATTTCAACTGAATCTTTTGACGTTTCAGTGTTAACCGTTACCATAGCCTCCTTGTTAAATATCAAACTTAATAACACCGTTTCATCTAAAATATCGCATCTTCGTTGCTGAAGGGGCTAGAGAGGTGATTCAAAAAAGAGAATATTGAAAAAAAGACAGCGATCAACCTAAAAATTCAATACAAATAAAATTTCACTCCACAGCGACATTCAAATTTCGTGTCAAAATCATAATCGATTTTTAAAGGCTGTACATATTACATTTTTTATGGAAAGCCAATTATAAAATAGTCATCCGCAAGAATCGAAAAAAAATCAAAATCGATAGGCTGGTTTAAAAGTTATTGAACATCAGATTTGGGACAAAATCTAGGTGTGCCACTTTTTATGTCCGATAGTTTATAAAGAACCATGACAATTTGAGCATGGCCTAAAATTTGAAGGGCTAAAATTTTTCGTAGGTCACTCAGGTATATAAGTTATCAAAATACCAATAAATAGGCCTCTACGCATATAATTTAAAGAAGATTCTACAACTTTCTCAAAATTTTGTAGATGTCTTATTAAATATTAACTTTATTAACTTATTTGGTTGTTAATTATAGTAGTATATTTCGATTTGCAATTTTTTGTTTATCAATGTAACATGGAATCTTACGTTTTTCGAATAATTAAAGTGTAAATTTTAATAAATAGCTCAAAATTGTACATAATGATTAAAAAAAATTTCGGATTCGAGTTTTTTTCGTTTCTTTACATTTTCTGAGAACATTTACCATAGTAATGTATACTCTTTTACATCATTAGAAAGTAGAGATTTCAAGGAACAGAGAGAAGCCCACCCAGGCCACTTTTTTTAAAAAAGCAGATATTTTCTTTAAAAAAAATATTTTTTAAAAGAAAAATAAAAAACCAAAAATTTGGTTATTTGAATTTTTCACATAAATTTTGAGGTTAAGTAAAAAAAGTGTAAATACAATAGTTGTATATATTTTTATTATCTACAACTTTGCCATTTAAGTTTTTTCCATAGGACTTGTAGTTTTGCCGGAAATCGAGATACACCGTTTTTTACCCTTAAAAACTTACCTCCTTCCACTTCCCGACCTTAGATTGCCCGTAAGTTATTTTTCCTTTCATTTTTGTTATAATCTCTTCCTTTTCTAATGGGTTTCATCCTACTATTTTTTTTTCTTCACTTTTTACCATTTTCAAAGGCTTCAGCCCTGGTCAACTATGTTCACTCAACTATTTTTAAAACATTCGTGAACTTGAATAAATCTTTCCGTCTTAGGCTGAAAACTAGGTCATTAACCCACTTCTTAACCCGAGATTTATTGCCACGTAGGTACATGATCTGTAATGGAGTAGATCAGGCCAATTTTATCATTGACAATGTCTCTTCGAGATATTGCCCTCTTAAGACATGTATTAAAAAAAATTATAATAATCATAATATCTAAAGAAGAATCTCGTGAACACAGCTGATGATAGCCACTAAGGGGATGCGTATTGCATGCAAAACTTGAAAGCGATAGGATGCTAGGGAGAGGAGACAGTAAGAGGAAAGTTTCTACTTAAGGGATTTAACTTAAAAGGGATCGACAGCAATCTAAAAGAATCAATAAGTGTTTGCGAAACTTCTTCAGGTTTGAGGATAAATACCAGAAAGATACGCCGAAGAGGATGTTACACTGAGAAAATGATTTCCTGAAGCCGATCACTTGGCATGAAATAACTCATTTAAAATTTAATTATTCTCATTTAAAAATTTTTCACTAATTTTTACTAGTATATGAAATCTTTGGAGTGAGTAATTGGAATTTTATAGATAGAGTAGAAAATAGGTTGATATTAAAAGATTAATTGAGTAGAATATTATCTTACTTTAAATTTCTTATGTATTCTATATACTATTTATTAAAATATTTATCAAAATGTATCTATGTCAATTGCATTACCATATATATAGAAAATTAAAACGTTTATAGTCTTCTTTAGTTCTGATTAGAGCATGAAAATACTTAACCTCAAGTTGAGTTCAAAATATACTGGTACAATCTATGCTTTTTAACTTATCGATTTTACATTATGCTCAAGAAAATTCAAATAATTTTCAAATAATAATTCAATAATTTTCAAAGATTTTTGACTATATATTTACTTTATTGCTCAAATTTTTCAATGGAATAAAAGGTTTGCAATTTAATTAGTACATATTTATTTTAAAAGGTTTATACTTTGAAAATGATTCACTATTACTTAATAAAATTATAAGCTTAGGCTAACGTACGACACCTATTATACCTTAAATTACTACATAACATGGGATATATAAAATCCTTATCGAGCAATATGGGATATGTAATAAAAAAGAAACAGTAAATTTATATATTACGACAATAATTATAAAAGGAATAATTATAAAAGGAATTATAACTTTGTTTGTTACGTTGTTTCAAAGTTAATCCTTTGTAAACACAGTGGTGGCATTCTGGTACTGGAAAACTACAATCGCGTCCTCATTCAGAAAAACTGCAACGGCGTCTATTATTATTTGACCTGCCTCGGGATCAAATAAATCAACGATAACACTGCTTGTGGAGATATTACGACGAACTATCTAGGACACCCTAGATATCTAAAAACTATCAGGATCTTACTTTTATCACTCAAATTCTTCAGCCAACAAGATGCAATATGTTGGAAACACTTGTGACTACAATAGTGTCCAAACTTTAACAATTAACATGAGTTTTACTATTTAAATACTTAATTTTCTCTTAGAAAAATTCTACACGTGGCTACCGGTTGTAGCGACTAATACGTACTCTCTAGCATTATTATATTTCACTAAGGAAGTTCCCTTACAAAACAAAAAACACTTCCTTAGTTACTCGTATATTTATTAAAATAGTCGCTAGCTGCCAACCAATCACGTATTGTCACAATTTCTTCTTTTTACTATTACACTTTAGAATTTAATGTAAAACTACACATATTTATTTAACAATCTTTGAACCTAATGATTCTTATGCGTTTTATCAAATATATTATATTATATATATATATATATATATATATATATATATATATATATATATATATATATATATATATATATATATATATATATATATATATATATATATATATATATATATATATATATATATATATATATATATATATATATATATATATATATACACGGTGGTCCAGTTTATAATACATTAATTTTAGGAGGTGATAGACAATCGAAAATGAAGGGGACTTTCCCTAGAAAATTTATTTCCAAGGGGACTAATAACGGAGATACAGCCCTTCAAAGTTGGGAAAAAATAATCGTTTTATTCGCATAACTTTTGAACCGTTCAACCGATTTTATGCAAATTTTAACCAAAGATTACTAAAATAAGTCTCTGTCGAATGGTAATAACGCGTTCCGTCAAAACTTTTCAGAAGCGTAGATAATGGGAGGTGCCATCTTTTTTCCCCACCTATTTTTTACACCACTGGTTATTTTTTTAAATTGCTCACATTTTTGGATTCCAGATTTAATTTAGAAAAAAACGTTATACTTGCAAATTTTCGATTAGAGGCTTCGTTTTCGAGATATTTGTGAAAATTTGAAAACATGACGCTGAAGTCATGTTTTTAAGTTTTAAAACTTTCGGCAGGTGGAATTTGATTTGAAATGAAGCTAGCACATTTTCAAGGTGCAATACTTCGGATTTTAATACATTTAAACCATTTCCTATAGTAAACCATGTCTTTCAAAATTTGCTGGGACGCATTTGATTAAAAAATGTCCAGAGGCGTAGATAATGGGAGATGGAAGATGGCTACCCTTTAACTCCTTATTTTTGACTCCCCAAATTAGTTTTGAAAATAAATTATATTTTTAAATTTAGAAAAAAAATAAAAAATAGTTATTGCTGTAGAATTCTGATTAGATTAACTTTATTACGTTTGTATCACAATTTATAACATTTTACTGTACCAACAGTTTTCAAATAATACAACGAAAGGTTTTTTAATAACCATAATAATACAATAACCTATTAATAACAATAATTATTTACAACATATTTTCAAAGTGCAATCCTCCTGCCTCAATACATTTTTGACATCTTTTGGTAATTGAATTGATTGCTGCCAATATTTGATGTCGATTTTGACTTAATTGGTGGCATGCTAGTTGAATTCGTTCAATCAACTCTTCCCTTGTGTCAATTGTTGTTGCGTATACAACATCCTTTAAATAGCCCCATGCATAAAAATCTAATGGGGTTATATCAGGTGACCTTGCTGGCCAAGCCACTGGCCCTCTTCCTACTTCAGGTGGATCGTTATTCGTGATACGCCCTATCCATCTTTCCGGATAATTTTCATTCATCCAGTCTCTCACCTGTCGTCCAAAATGCGCTGGAGCACCATCCATTTGGAACCAACTATTAGGGCGTACTTCGACGGGTATATCATCAAACAGGTCGTACAAGTTATTTGTTAAAAAGTCAAGGAAATGCACAGAGTTCAGTCGAGGTGGTAAGAAAAATGGACCACAAATATAACCGTTGATTAGCCCAAGCCATACGTTAACACTAAATTCGTGTTGAAAGGACCTAATTCGAATACCTCTAGGGTTTTCTTGAGCCCAAATGTGAGAATTATGGTGATTGAATACTCCCGTTCTTGTGAAACAGGACTCATCAGTCCATAAAATCTTATGTAGGAACTGTGGATTTTCTTGAACAGAATTCAGTATCCAGTTGCAGAAGGTAAGACGACGATTTTCATCACCAGGAAGTAAATTTTGCACTGGTTGTAAATGATATGGTCTTTGATTATCCTTATGAAGAACACGCAATATTTTAGATATAGATTTTCTCAACTGCAAGGCTGCTCTACGTGAACTTAGCCGAGGATTGTTATTAAAAGCTCTGATTATGGCATTTTCTTCATTAATTTGTCCCCTAGGCTGCCGGTTCATGACGATTTTCAAGCCAAAGTCACGAAAACGTTGATGCATGGTCACAAAACACGCGCATTTGATTGCCTCCGATCTGGATATCTTCTGCGATATTCCCTGACAGCAGCTGCGGCATTTCCATCGCAGAATTTGTAAACAAAGTGTATGTCTGCAGACTCGGCATTATTGAATAAGTTTGGCATGTTTTCGTGGAGATATTACACAAACAATGGGACACAAGATACAATACAAGTGCAAAAGATGCCGAAATGTCAACATTTCGAGGCGTGACGCAAGGCTACTTGATTACTTGATTATGTGTAGCCCGAAGGATTGCACTCTAAAAATGTGTTGCTTCATTTTAAATCGGCGTTTTCGTACATGTTTTCAAATTTTCACAAATATCTCGAAAACGAAGCCTCTAATCGAAAATTTGCAGGTATAACGTTTTTTCCTAAATTAAATCTGGAATCCAAAATGTGAGCAATTTAAAAAAATAACCAGTGGTGTAAAAAATAGGTGGGGAAAAAAGGTGGCACCTCCCATTATCTACGCTCCTGAAAAATTTTGACGGAACACGTTATAACCATTCGACGGAGACTTATTTTAGTAATCTTTGCTTAAAATTTGAATAAAATCGGTTGAACGGTTCAAAAGTTATACGAATAAAACGATTATTTTTCCCAACTTTGAAGGGCTGTATCTCTGTTATTAGTCCCATTGGAAATAAATTTTCTGGGGAAAGTCCCCTTCATTTTCGATTGTCTATCACCTCCTAAAATTAATGTATTATAAACTGGACCACCCTGTATATGGCGATATAAAGCGACCTGTTCATTCTTTGTAAATGAACGAAATCCACCAAAATAGGTCACTAATTGCGAGTTCCCTTATAATAGCACCTTATGTTTGGAAATCTACTACTATTTGCAGGAAATTATTAAAATACCTGTGATCATTAAAAATGTGGGGAATGTATTTTTTAGTAGCAATCTTGTTTAATATGTTTTCTTAGTGTGGAATATATGTTTATGATTTATAAGACGTTAAGTACCTGATACGATTTTAGGACATCGTGAAACTATCACCTTGATTTACCGGATTTATAGTAATATGAGTCGAACAATGTTCCTATTATACTTGAGGATAAATAAGTATATTTTTGATATTTTGAATATATCATTTGTAAATGCATAAAAGCTAAACATAATTTACTTCACCAGTTTAACTTGAAACATAGTTGCTTTTATACACATAAACAACGTCGTTAGCTGTTAGTTTTTTTAATGAAATTAATACTAAAAATAGATTAGTTATTGTGGCATTTTGTTTGAGCTCAGTTCTTAATACATCACAGAATTTCAGTAACATTTATTGCATCATAAAACTGTACATTTATTTAATACGATGCTTTAGTCCAACCAAGGAATTCGACTGTATTTAGTCAAACATTTTGTTCTATATTAGCGCCGATATAGGGAATATGAATCACCATATGAATATTTTATAATAAATTTAATAAAAATCATACTGAGGTGTGTAAAGGCAGTGGCGGCTTTAGGAAGGGCGCAGGGGGATTGATTAATAAATTATAGAATGATCCAATAAAATTGTGTAATAATAAATATCGTGCCACCACATGTACGTAAACCTAATTTATACTCCTACTTACAATTAAAGAGTTAAGTAAATTCAATTAGGTTGTTTTGCATGTAGGAGGATAAGTGTGACATAGATATTTAATATACTGATAACGAAGTTGTTATTTTACCTCGCCCGTAGAGAAAATAACTTCATAGTAAAAATATATGTGTATAGATTCAGTCAGTGGTATTTAGGTTGAACATTAACTAATTAATTTACGAACACTATATTTTTAAATTACATACACAATACATAGTGGATTCAAAAAAACAAAAACCGGTCACTTCACAGTTGATCAGGTGCATCGGTTCTTGTTTTGAATCCGCGATATTCCATTTTATTAATATTAGAAGTAGCCAAGTTTTATATTTATATTACGATGCATAGGTCGCTAACCTTCAATCTGAATTATGATAGGGCCATAGTAATATTACCCAGTCGAATTAGACAAATGGGTGAATAATATTCCTAGAGTTGGAAATATTTTTAAACGCTTCTTTTAAATATTTTTACAGACTCATGCACGTGTCTTTTATTTATAAAATGTAAGATATCTCAGAAACGCTTTTGATTTCGGTATAGGGTACGTAAACCAAAAATATGTTTACCTTTGGATCAACTTTTTGAAAATTCAATAATAGATAAGATTACATTTAAAATAACAAAGTTGGCATCGACTTCCGTTATAACCGGATGTACCAAATGGTTAAAACTTCAATGGGACTACCCCCCGATAATACCCTATAGTATCCAGCAAGTATCATCCAATTTGCTTAAGCCGTTCCAGAGTAATGGATAAACATACATACAAAAATACGCGAATCAAATTCAAAACCTCTTCAACGCCGTTTGAAGATTTAAGATCGGTATACATCTGTATTTATATCTGTAAGTAAATCTACACTTTTGCTTCAATTGACAAAACAAACGAAGCTAATACAACGTTTGATTTCTTAAGATCGGTATACAAGAATGCTCAAGTGCATATTTAACCCTTCAGTACTAACATTCGGTGTCACAGACCGACGTGATCTATTTTGATATTAATCTCACTCGTCTTTGATAGTGGGGGGATATGCATTACAGTACCACTTCCAGGGATTTTATGACCATCCTTAGTATGCAATAGCTTCTTGAGGTGACAACTTAGTGATAATTTATTTACGTACGTAAGTATTATTTTTGTAATATTGCATGTAATGTATATAAAACAAAGTTTTCTTTAACGGAATGTCTTACGAGGCAGATCAGGCTAGACATATAGATCAGTTTCTTCCAATAAACGTAAAATTATTGGAAGAAACTGATCCATATGTCAGTGAATATGACGACTCTGCGGATGAAGACGAACCAGAAAACGTTGAGGTACTAAAAGAAATTACGGATTCCGAACAAGAATTATTGGATTTCGAAAGAGAGGATACTGTGACTACAAGTGAATTATCTGCTAGAGACCCATACTTCCTTGGCAAAGACGGCACAAGAAAGTGGAAAAAACATTTTCCTCCGAAAAACGTGAGAACTCGTTCCGACAATATAATAATTCATTTGCCAGGAGCGAAAGGGGACACCAAGAAGTTGAAAATACCTATGGACATTTGGGGATGTTTTATCGATAGCGATATTCTGGATATGATCGTTGAAAATACTAATAAGTTTATCTCAGCAGCCAAGTATCCCATTTCAAACAGAACTGCTCTATTGACTGATAAAATTGAGAAAAAAGCACTACTAAGTTTGCTGTACTTGTCAGGGGTAATAAAAACCAATCACCTAAATACCTCTGATTTATGGGGAAAAAATGGAACGGCAATTAAACTATTTCGACTTACAATGTCCCTTAAGAGATTCATTTTGTCAATTTATCATCAAATCTAATGTGTCTTATCAAAAATCGTTTGATAAGACACATTAGATTTGATTATAAATTGACAAGATGTGAGAGAAGAAAAGTGGATAAATTATGTCCTATAAGAGAGCTCTTTGATAAGTTCAACTCTAACTGCCAAAAATACTATTCTTTATCGGAGTACGTTACTATCGATGAAAAGCGAGAAGCGTTTAGTCGTTGTGGTTTTCGGGTATATATTCCCAGCAAACCTAATAAATACGGAATTAAAATTTTCGCCCTCGCTGATGCCAGAATGTATTACACATCAAATATGGAGGTGTACGTTGGAATAAAGATTGGATACCCATTACGACTTCCGGCGATCAGACACCGCCGCCTTCGCCAAAACGTACAGTACTCAAAACGTCAAGGTAATTGTTACCTAGGAAATGACCCACCTACGAGAACCCGTAGAAGGTTTAGAATTGAATACATATTCAAAAATGTATTACTGGATAGGGCTGGAACCTTTGATGTAACTATAACACTCGGCGTAGTTTCCACAAACACCAAAACACTTTCACTTCGCTCGACGCGCGTATCGCCAACCAAGTTGGCATCATCCGGAGACGATTAAAACTAATCTTAAACTACAAAATCAATATCTACTATATTTATACCTATTATAAATATAATAATATGATACATAAATATAATAATATTATACATTTATAAATTCATAAGCCAGGGAAGTCGGTGCGTCCAATAGTATCGTCTATTGGATCTCCGACTTACCACTTATCAAAATGGTTGACTAAGGAATTTGAAAGTTTGCCCATTGCACAGCCTAGTTTTTCAGTTAAAAATTCGAATGATTTCATTGATAAGGTCAAGAATGAAATTGCAAGAGGGTGAAATTTTGATTTCCTTTGATGTTTGTTCATTATTTCCTAGTGTACCAATTCCACAGACCTTGGACTATCTTGAGGATTTACTCGAATTAAACAACTATAGAAAAGAAGTAATAGAAGAATATATAAACCTTACAAAACTTACGTTTTGTAAGGTAAGGTCCGAAATTGCTTCCGTTTCAATGACAAGTTCTATGAACAACATGAAGGAACCGCAATGGGTAACTGTTTATCGGCTTTCATTGCTAATGTCTTCATGAGTCGATTTGAAACTGAAGCAAAAGAAGAATTCGAATATTTTCCTAGGATTTAGCTTAGGTATGTGGATGACATTTTTGCCGTGTTTGACACTAAGATTGCGGATGTAGAAAACTTCATTTCCAAATCAAATAGTCGTTTCACTTCTGTAAAGTTTACATATGAACTAGGAAATAATGGAAAACTTCCATTTTTAGATGTACACTGCGCAACTTATTTAACGCACAACCAAAAAGTTAACTCAAATTTGACGTTATGTATTTTCGACAATTTTTGTTCGTTTTGGTCGATTTTTGGACCAGGTGCTATAAAAATGTTATGTTTTTTTCCGAAATTTCAAAACGTCCTGTGGGCTATACAAGGTATTGCAAGTTATTGCAATTATAGCCAATTTAAAGCCTCATGTTTTTTCTACATTTTCTTCTTTTATTCATTTGTTTATCTCTGTTACTTCATAAAATATCCAATTTTTGAGTTGACGTGATTTTTATTAAATTTATTAACTTTCTTTTTTGTCAAGTGCTCATTATTTATTACTCATTATACTGGTTCAATGCCTCATTTTGCGATCTGTTTTCCTTGATATCTTATAATTTATTGAGAGATGCAAGGTGTTTTAGAAGAGAAAAAGGTCTTAAAAGGACAAAAACTCAAAAAACATACCTAGAAAAATGGATTGCTTTAATCAATAAAACAACGAATAACAGGAAACAAAACAAAAGTAAATAGAGAATTAGTATCTAGTGTTTCCACCCCTTCCGCGAATGACCTCCCGACATCTTTGGTTCATACTTAAAACCAAAGTTCTGATTAGGTTCTGATCTAGGCCATTCCATAATTCGAGTAGGCGTCCTTCCAATTTTTGTAAATTTTGGGGTTGTCGTCCCTCACTTCGTAACCGCCGACCGATAAAATCCCAAACATGTTCAATGGGGTTAAGGTCGGGGCTACGGGCTGGCCAGTCTATGTGATCAAGTTCTACTTCTTCAAGATAATTTCTCACGATAAGACTCGTGTGGGGACGCGCATTGTCTTGCATAAGTAAAAAATTGGGTCCTATATAGAGGGCATAAGGCAAACATGTGCTTCAAGAATGTCTGTGATGTATCTGTCAGAATTGAGATTTCCATTCACAGTTACCAAGTCCGTTCGCCCAGTCAAAGATATTCCGCCCCACACCATGACGGATCCACCTCCATATAAAGTTGTGCGCAAAAAATTGCATTGACTGTATCGCTCATCGGGTCTTCGGTAGACGCGATTACGTCTGTCACAATTATACAAACTGAACCTTGACTCATCAGTCCAAAGAATACGTTCCCAATCTGCTTCCATCCAATTAACATGCTCATTGGCAAAATCAATCTGGCTCTTCGATGATCTACTGTTAATGCGGGTCCTCGAGCAGCAATCCTGGGTCTTAAATTTGCCTCCCTCAGTCGTCGGCGTACAGTTTGAACGCATATGAGTGGACCACCTACGTCTTGAAGTTGTGCTCTTAAATGTGTTGCAGTTATAAATCGTTGTCTTACAACATTTACTCTTAAAAAGCGATCCTGGATAGCAGAGGTAACACGAGATCTACCTTGACCGGCCCGTCTGGAATGTTCTCCTGTTTCCACCTTTGAATTGCTCTCGCTATAGTTGTGTGAGACACTCCCAACCTTCCAGCTATGCGGTTGTAACTCCACCCTTCACCATGTAATGTAGCTACCTCAACACATTCATCACGAGTTAAATTTCTGGTTTGGCGTTCCATTATTCACTAATTATTGCTGGACTGTCAACAAAAAACTAATGACACAGTTGTCAGTTTATGACGTGTAATCTTCGAATTCCATAGCTTGCTAGCTGTTTGAGTTGTCCGATAAATGCATTTCATGTGAATAAAAGCATATGGTGTTTCAAAACGGTGTATTTCATGAAGTAACAGAGATAAACAAATGAATAAAAAAAGAAAATGTAGAAAAAACATGAGGCTTTAAATTGGCTATAATTGCAATAACTTGATATACATTGTATAGCCCACAGGACGTTTTGAAATTTCGGAAAAAAACAACATTTTTATAGCACCTGGTATAATATCAAAATCATTCGTTTTACCAAAACAACTAAGACAGTGATATTCCTAAGAGAAAAACCTACAATTTGAAAAAAAAATCGACCAAAACGAACAAAAATTGTCGAAAATACATAACGTCAAATTTGAGTTAACTTTTTGGCTGTGCGTTAAATAAGTTGCGCAGTGTATTAGTAATTAGACGCCGTTATGCAAAAAGGAACCAACGCCAAAAACTAAGTTTTGAGAAAGGAAGGTTAAAAGTTGATAAACTATAATTAAATCGGCATGAAATTATAGATGCAAATGTGTGCTTTATCTTGCGTTAAAACTCTGTCAGATTTGCTGCTGAAAAAATAAAATAAAAATCTAGTTTATTTTTTTTTCAAAAATGGTGCATGATTCCTTTTTGCGTTTTATCATTTCGGTGATTACAAAATTAAGAGAAACAATAAAAATTGGAAATCAAATATTTATTATCTTCAACTTCAAGTAGTAATAAACAAAATAAGAAAATAATTATTATTATTTAAATATTAATGTATAGTATGTTTATTATATTTGTTCAGGTTCAAAGTCAGGGACACCTCCAAACCCATCTATATCATCTTCAATATGGTCATCATCATCAAAAGTGATGAATAGAAAGTCCTACAGTCTTTGGGAATGAGGTGCCATATTCATTTTATATCCGTGAGTTTTTCGTTCGAAATACATTTCCCTTCAGGCCAGAGTATGTTAAGGTCTGTTTTATATAAACCACTTTTAGGAATACCATCGATTTTCTTTTCATTCAAGTCTTGCTTCATAAAAAGGGAAAACGGCTTTTCTCTTGGTATAGTTATCTCCCTTGTCTTTAACCAATTTATCTCTTCTCCATTTATTTTATTCTCCATTTATTTTATCCATATATTTATTTATTGCCTTCTTTAAGTTTTAAATTTTAAATTAAAATTCTCGTAAAATATTTTTTTGTATGTTGAGAAACTAACCACATTTAACTTATTTCGTCCGTCTACGTACATTTTCGTGAGATTCATATCTACTGGTAAAAATGAAGATTCTGTTCCTGTATATATTTTTTTGTTTAGCATTACTTGAATCCGTATCCGTAGAAGTTTCCAAGGGTACTGGTATTAGTGCTGCATATGTTTTTTGTTCAGCATAATCGTACAAAATTTCGTCATTTGAATCATCCTAGGAAAAATAAGGAAAAAAATTTAGAGAAAAACAGGTGCGAGCAAATATATCAAGACATACCTTTCGCCTTATACCTAGGAGAAGAAACATCGCTAACTATAATAAAATTCGGATCTTTGACCGAATCATCCGATAGATTCTCTAGCAACTTCACAATCTCAGGATTCAAGGATGGTGGTTCTGAAGAGATATTTGAAATATCTCCATCGTAATAATCTATTACCTACTACAGTATTTTGCTTCACTTCCAAATTTGAATTACCCGCCAACTGATTCTCAGGCGATTGTTGACAAGCTGTTCTTTCAGATTTTCTAAAAATAGATAGTATTAAATTATTTATGTTTAATAGTCAAATTTAGTTTCATACCGTTGTTTTCTGTAATAACTGTAGTATTACACATATTCACTAATTATTTACTACACCATGAAATCATTTTACACCACTTTAATAAACGAAAACAAACAAGAAGTTCACACTTCCATCCCGTAGAAGGAACTGATGTAATGATATTGTAAGCGTCTAGCAGCCGATTCATGTTTTACAAGAAAGAACCATAACACAATTTACAAAAAGGAGCCATGCGCTTGGTTCCCTTTTGAAAAATAGTTTAAGATGGTTTCGAGTTTATAAATGGTTCTTTTGGCGTATTTCCTAGGGTTATACTGTAATATTCACATGGATCTTTTCTGCAAAATATAGTTTACCTACTTCTGCAACTTTAAATGCCTTAATATTAATTTCGTCGATTGGTTCCTTTTTGTCTAACGGCGTCCAATTAAAAATAGTGACAACAGGTTAGAATTTGATATATATACACTCCCCGGCACAAAATTCCGTCACCCTAAAATTTTGCCCAATTTTGATGTTTTATAACTTTTTTATTTTTCATCTGATTTTCATAAATTTTTTACCAGTCTGTAGATCAGTTCATTGTGTGTCTTTTTAATTATTGTAATAAGTCATATTTTTCGTCCAGGCAATATTATACAGGGGTAAATCAAAGTGTTATTTTTTGTCGTAAACTCAAAACACCCTGTGGAAAAATTGAGGCGAATAATTTTGTTTACAAACTGTTTGCTGCCATCTTAGACGTATTGTAAACATTTTGTTTTTTGATTCATCCCATTATCTCATTTCTTTTGCGAGCAGTAAAATTTTAAATGAAACGCTGATTTCAAGCTTATTTTTATTAACAAAAACATCCACTAGGTTTATCACAAAATTAATTAACAAAGACAAATTTTAATAACGTGTATGTCCTCCTCTCGCAGCAAGGACAGCTTGCATTCTTCGTGGCATCGAATTAATAAGATTACTTATTCTGTCTTGAGGAATAGCCTGATATTCTTCTGTCAGCGCCAGCCGTAAGTCTTGCAAGGTTAGTGGTTGCACAGGACGGCGACGGAGTGCTCTTTTAAGAACATCCCAAAGATGTTCGATTGGGTTGAGATCCGGGCTACATGCGGGCCAGTCCAATCTTGGAAGTCCAACCTCATCCAGATATTCGCTCACTACCCGTGCAACGTGAGGTCTAGCATTATCATGCATTAATGTAAATTGGTTCCCAATGGAAGGAGCAAATGGAACAACAATTTCTTGGAGGATTTCCTCAATGTAACGGTGGGCGGTTAGTGCTCCATTTCCAACAAATACAAGGTCAGTACGTGCATCGGTAGAAATACCCGCCCAAACCATGACTGAACCACCGTAATATTGCAGTCGCTCAGATATGGTGCAGTCTGCATATCTTTCAGTTCTACGTCTGTATACCCGTTCACGACCATCCGGCGACCTTAAACAAACCGTGGATTCATCTGTGAATAGTACGTTTCCCCACTGTTCTACAGTCCAGTCAGCATGCGCTCTTGCAAATCTCAGTCGGTGTTGTCGATGCCGAGGAAGCAATTTTGGACATACTGCTGGCCTTCGTGAATGCAATCCTGCTTCTAACAATCTTCTACGTATCGTTCTTTCACTTACACTTACTCGACGTACCATTTGCAAGTCATTTTTTAGATACACAGCAGTAGCTCTTCGATCTCTTAAAGAACTCATAATGACAAAGTGATCATCAGCTTGAGTGGTCATTCTCCTTCTGCCAGAGCCTTGCCGCCTAATAAAGTTTCCCGTCTGTAGATACCTATTCCAAACATCACAAACTGTAGACCGCGCAATTCCCAGAGTACGGGAGACATAACTCTTATTGCGGCCATCCTCTATTAAGACAACAATTCTACCTACGTCTGCTGTAGTTACCATGATGACAACACACTAAATTAACTGTACTGTCAAATATTCTGTCACAATAACCGCGTATTTAGCCAACGTCGATGTTTTTTAATTAAAAATGATAAAATTAACAGCGTTTCATTTAAAATTTTGCTGCTCGCAGAAGAAATGAGATAATGGGATGAATCAAAAAACAAAATGTTTACAATACGTCTAAGATGGCAGCAAACAGTTTGTAAACAAAATTATTCGCCTCAATTTTTCCACAGGGTGTTTTGAGTTTACGACAAAAAACAACACTTTGATTTACCCCTGTATAATATTGCCTGGACGAAAAATATGACTTATTACAATAATTAAAAAGACACACTGGTGTGATGAACTGATCTACAGACTGGTAAAAAATTTATGAAAATCAGATGAAAAATAAAAAAGTTATAAAACATCAAAATTGGGCAAAATTTTAGGGTGCCGGAATTTTGTGCCGGGGAGTGTATATATATATATATATATATATATATATATATATATATATATATATATATATATATATATATATATATATATATATATATATATATATATATATATATATATATATATATATATATAGAAAATATACCAGATCAGAATATATCAGATATATCCCTAATGCCTCTCACCACTGCTATCAACATAAAAGTTTTAATTTTCTTGTCCATCGTTTACTAAGTTTCCCTCTCAGTAATGAGAGGTTTGAAAAAGAAAAAGTATTAATTAAAGATATAGCTGTGAGTAATGGTCATCCAAGAGATATAGTTGAAAAACTAATTAGGAAGCGTAAATTTAAGGACACACTTCGTAATTCTACGACCTTTCAAAAGGATATAGAGACTCCAAAATATGTATCCATCCCGTACGAACCCCGGTTTACTCGTGGTTTGAGTAAGGTCTTCAAAAACGTGGGTATAACAGCGAATCATTCATCGAGTAATAAATTACTCGACGAAACTTTTAGACAATCCAAAGGATAAAAGTGTTCCAAATGAAAGGTCTGGGATTTACGAAATTAGTTGTAATGATTGTGATCGAAAATATGTTGGACAAACGAGACGATCAATTAACACCAGATTTAAAGAGCAAATGGCTCATCTAAGATATGGAAGAACAGATAAGTCTAGTGTTGCACAACATGCTTTTGACAACAATCATATAATAGATATTAGTAATTTAAGATTAGTTAGAAATGTGACCAATAATAGACAGTTGGATGCATTTGAGAGCATAGAAATTGTAAAATGTAAAAGTAGTATGAATAGCGACAAGGGAACTATACCGTACAGCCCGCTTTACGCGTTGCTTAGCAACCGATCGTTGAAGCGTAATTAGTCACGCGTAAATTTCACGGTGATATCATTAGTGACGTCACCATGAAAATAGTATAAATATGGTAGATTTTGTAGTTTAAGATTAGTTTTAATCGTCTCCGGATGATGCCAACTTGGTTAGCGAAACACGCGTCGAGTGAAGTGAAAGTGTTTTGGTGTTTGTGGAAACTACTTCGAGTGTTCAAAAATGTATGCTTAAATGTATTTTTTTCTCTTTCAAAATGGCATTGGACATTTTCCATCAGCCGAAATATTTAATACCCAGTATGTTTTATCAATGAGTTGTAGTATTGTATAATATTCTTCATTAAAAGGTGTAGGTTTGTATAGCATCACCTTTTTTTGTATGGGTTGGAGTTGTTATATGAGAATATAACCCTGACATAGTAACAGCAAAATGGCATTGGATATTTTCCATGAGCCAAAATATTTAATACCCAGTATGTTTTATCAAT
The DNA here is from genome assembly GCA_964058915.1 of Tetropium fuscum. Lineage (NCBI taxonomy): Eukaryota > Metazoa > Arthropoda > Insecta > Coleoptera > Cerambycidae > Tetropium > Tetropium fuscum. Next base: position 98,234 of record CAXKVY010000846.1, on the reverse strand, counting down.
TAGTTGTAGTATTGTATAACATTGTTCATTAAAAGATGTAGCTTTGTATAGCATCACCTTTTTTTGTATGGATGGAATTGTTATATGAGAATATAACCCTGACAAATAACAGCAAAATGGCATTGGATATTTTCCATCAGCCAAAATATTTAATAACATTGTTCATTAAAAGGTGTAGCTTTGTATAGCATCACCTTTTTTGTATGGGAGGGAGTTTTTATATGAGAATATAATAATAATAATAATAATACCCTGACTGTAAATAACAGCAGGAAACAATTAGGATACCAGAGCCATCAAGGTTAAAAGCATTTAAGATCGGTTTAAGAACAAGAATAAAGTTTTCGACTGCAGTTAAAATATTTATAAGAAATTTGACTTTCTGCGGCAACATAGAACATTTCAATAGAAGCTAGAAATGATATACTATATGTAAAATTTAAAAAAAGTATTGCAGTAAAAATTATTTAAGCATGATTGCAGCAGAAAATTTTTACACATTTTATTTTGAGTTAATGCTTCAAAATCTTCAGTATTTTTGTTTTGTTTTACAAATTTGTTGTTCAGTTAATTTGTTAAGACAGCTATTTTGAAATAAGATAGGCTTTATTTGTTTCCTTATGTGTTTTTTTGTAATTATACAGACATTGTACATCCAGAGGGTATTATCGGTCTGTGAGACCGACGTTATTACTTATGTGATAAAAACTGACGTTATTACTGAAGGGTTATGTAACGGGGTAGGAGAAACTTTGGCAAATATCGCTGTTATTCATTGAAATGTTGTTGGAGCATCGACGTTTTTATGATGACGTAATTGGCGAGTTTCCAATAAATGTTCGAAGAATCGAATTACATTACAAATAGATAGATTTTTGAAAATTGCTTCCCTTACTTAAAACTTCACGCCCCTGCCTGCAATATATACTATGCGTGAACTTTAATATAGTTGGACGTCCGTTTTAGTTTTAGTTGGAGACACAAATCATTCTTGACGTAAAAATTTAGTGGAGAGAACATTGTTGTCCAACTATTCCACATAAACATAATGAACGTTGGTTTAACACATGTGGCATTCCAAAGCTGCTAACATGAAAGTTTTCACCACTTCCCACATTAAACTTCTATTGCAAAGTGAATGCCTAATAATCATCGTGACATATTCTAAATCTCAAACACGTCTGAAAAGGGTTAATAATATTATCAACCCTCCTACCTTCCCCATTTAAATAATACAAAAAAAAGTTTATATATTAGTTTCATTGAAAAAATAAATTTCCGATACGTATTAATATATTTTTACGTTTTGGCTAATAAGTTTTGACGAAACAGTTATTAGTATAGTTATTTGTTTTAAAATCGACTGGCCGCGGGTTTCAAACTGCGAGGTACACAAGCAAAGCTTTTCCTACCATCTGAAGTAAAAAAAGTGAATTGATTAAATAATACATCCTACCATATGAGGTAAATAAATGAAACAATGATGATGTTTATGCGTATCGGGTTTGTATGACTGTAGATACAGCGATCATTCGTCTAGATTCCGCTCTCTAAAACAAATCGCAAACAAAAACTGATTACTTACGGTGGAAAGCTAAAATGGGTTACTAAATATACCAATTATATAAATCCTGTTCTTACTTGAGGAAAATGGATCTTCGCACAATTAACAGTTTCGAATGTGAGGAGAACAGAAAACATGCGAAAATTACAAGCAATCCCCGGAAAATGTTGTTATTGACGGAATAATGAACCAAAAAATTATAATACATGAATCAACCCATTCCTTATCAAATTGGAAATCCTAGTCGCGTCAATGAATACATGAAACAGACAATCCTCGGAAATCCTTGAGAACAGTTTGTTACGTTGTTTTTTTGTCAATTGGCCATCTAGTCTAGATATCAGAAGTTTGTTGCAGGTACATAATTCTGAAGACATATAATAGGAAAATCGACAGCTCTTCTCCTTTAACACTCATTATTAGATCTCAAGGCATGTATGTTACGAGTTTTGTGAGGGCACATTTGTGTTATAGTAATTTCATCCTTTTCATAGAACATTATTGATTGGTGTAAGCGCATATAGCTAGTCACTATCCCCCTATTCTTTAGCTCCTATGATTTTTGGTTAGCGCGTTCCAGCTGTCTACAGTTCAATGACACGCGGCCTGTTTTCAAGGCTAGGCGATCATATTCCTCGTGTTGAGTAGACTTCCCTTTTCCCTTTCGTTTGTGCACGCAGCTGGCGTTTCTTATAAGAACATATACGTTGTTATTTCCATGATAGGGTGCGATTTAATAAGAAAATCACTGTGCTGTGTTGTTGTGGTTTGTTAGCCCGCACACAATCGACGGTATGTCGGATTATATCCTCGTCTCATAAAGTGTACATTCACAATTTGGATATAAAATTCGACTGACTTATTGGGTTCCGAGTTTCTATAATATTACAATTGTATAATTGAAACTAAAATTAAAAAGCTGCTAGTACTGCGATGTACTGGGAACTAATACGGGTTATGGCTTCTTGGCTTTCGAAGAATAGGGTTTACACTAATGACCATGTTATTTATCTGTTAAGTTATCTCCTGGAGTCGAAAACATTGCATTCATTTTAGTTTTGGCCTGAAATTGTTGATCCCGACCCACTGTGCCTCGCCTGCACACGTAAATTTCTTACCTCTGGCCAAGAATTTTGCGGCTCGATCGGTTGATGGGTAGAGACATAATTTTATCATTATTATTATTAGTTTACTTCTCAAAGCGGCCAAAGCCATGATCGATTAATACGTTACAAAATTGTAATGCTAATTAAAGATAAGCAAGCGGTCCTTAAAATCTAATTGCGTACGTATTTTAACAGATGTTCTTCAAACTTTACCAATTCACCCTTTCATTTCAAAGAAAAAAAGGTGTTTCTCATTTAATATGGATTCTACCGATTTACTCGGTATACAACATCTTATTGACTTCAAAGCAGCAATATTAAGTATCGCAGCAAATCAAAAGCAAACCGAATTAAGTGTTGTGACAGTTGGGCTGGAGTAAAATCCATACCCTTTCATGTATCTTTAGATTATACCTATCTGGAGAGTATTACAGTTACTTAGAATGTACGGACATCGATAGCGATGCACGAAATTATGTTTCGTTAATTAAAGTGTTACGCAGTGTTACCGACTGACTTTGTTTCGAACATTTTACCAAAGTCTGCAGAATATCTGATTTTACTATAGCTTCTGAGATATCTTGAACCGACTACTTTATACGTTCCGTTTTCTTTCTGCAGCACCGATATATTTGCGGCGTGAAAATTACAAAGAACTAGTTGTGAAGACAATGTGGAACACCGTTGCAAAAATAAATGTAAGAGATGTATTTTCTGAAGTGGAAAATAATTGTTGATCCATTTAAAGATATTATCTTTAAATCTAGTAGGGAAGGTAATGCGAAACGAAGGAATTTGCAGATGTGCGCCAATAAAAGGAAATCGAGCTCTGCTTCATTAAAATTCGAAGAATATTACGCAATGATTTTATTAAAAATTTTATTTTAAAGAAGAAATGGATAATTCTGGGATTAAAACAGGTACATAACATAATTACATATTTTTTTAAATATCTGATTTATGCTCGCGAGTCTACTTTGGAAGCCTAGTTGGTCGTCTGGAGTGAAGTCCACCTTCTTGCAATCGTTTTCTTGTTGTTGATGTTGAAATGATGTTACCCGTGGCCACTTGGAATGATCGTTTCAGTTGGGTAGCATTGGTTCGCCTGTTCTGCAGAGCGGTTCTTCCTAGAACACGATCTTCTGCTGGATTTGTTACCCTTTGGCGTCCACCTCCGTGTGTATATTGCGGGGAGTTATTGTTTTGGTATAGTATCCCAGCACGATTGGCCATACTGTATCCAATATTGAAGCTATCGAGCTACTTCTCTCCTTGAAACACCAGCCGAAACTATTCCAACTATTCTTTCAAGAATTGCACCTTTTAGACGCGGCATTGTTACAGACAATTCAGTTGACATCTGTCAATTACAATGCAATATTTTAGTTTTTCCTGCAAGTGGACATGAAATGGAAAAAAATTACACAATATCCTCAAAGCGCAATGGAAGCGAGATATTATAATATGGCTGCGCGAGCGGCAAACATACGAAGGGGCAATCTAGTATGTTAAATAGGACACTATCTATCGATTCCTAAAAAATCAAAACTTCCCCACTTATTCGGACCAAGAACTACCTGGCTACTGGGTTAGAAATATGCACCAGATTATCTCAATTTAATTTCCTGAGACGTTCATTCGCGGAATATTATTTTCGTGACATATTTTTTACTGAGATGCTATCGCAAGCAAAACAGGAAGACGAAACATGCGATAGTAAATGAGATAATAGAATTGCTTTTATCATGGTCCCCTTTAATGAAATATTGCGAGGCTGAGGAAACATTACGTGACGCTTTCGTCAGAATTTATTTTCAGATTAATTCCTCCTTAAAGTTGCTTATATATTTTTCAGCGAAACGTGAGATTGTGGTCTCTCTCTCTCCTATATATAATTAATTCCTTAATTAGTAAAACATGCGGAAATTTTACAAAAATTTTATAAAGTAATGAAAATTAATATGTTGTCAAAACGATATACAGAATTTATGTTTTGAATATGGAACAAGGTAGAAGAAATCTTAACCATGATGATTGTGTTAAAGCAGTGACATTAATAAATGAAGGGTTGAGTATGCGGGTAGTAGCTGATAGACTAGGAGTTTCTGTTTCAACCATATCAAGAGTCGTACAGCGGTTTCAAGAAACACAGATTTACGACAGGCGGCGAGGACAAGGAAGACCTCGTGTTACGACAGCGATTCAAGATCGTTTTATTAGAGTTCGCGCTCTGCGAGAACGATTTGTTACCAGCACAAACCTTCAGGCACAGCTAAGTGCCGCCCATGATGTTGAAGTTAGTGCTAAGACAGTAATAAGAAGACTCAAAGAAAGTAATCTTCATATACGAATTCCAGCTACAGGACCCACACTTAATGCACAGCACAGAAGAGCTAGGTTACAATTTGCTAGGGAGCATTTAGAATATTTGGAATATTGAGGACTGGGGAAGAGTGCTATTTACTGATGAATCTAGGTTTTGCCTCTGCTGTTCAAAATTATCGCACCACGTTAATATTTGCTAAAATTTGAGGTCTCATAACTTTTTTACTTTTAGTCCAATTTTGATAATTTTTTTTAGAATACTGTAGATAAAACGACTAATTTCAACTTGCATATCCAGTCTTTTGTTAACTGAGGATGGTTTAGGTATTATACAGGGCTAACTAAAAGGTTGTTATATAACCCTAATTTTAAAACACTCGGTGGAATAATTTCGTAACCAAATTCTTTAAAAATACCAATTTTTGTTAAGAACCATTCCTTTCCTACATTTTGTTTTTTGGTCCATGTCTTTAGATACATTGGTTCATTTTTAAGAGCAAAATGAATTTGTCACCAACAGTTTACTGTTAATTTACTCTGCTGTTACAAGTGATATGTAAAACGTAGGCGGCGTATGTCAACCAAAAAACAATGATTGGGTGTATGCAATCTCATTTTGACACATTTTTAAAAGCAATACGGTGTTGAGGAATATTCAGCAATTTAAAATAATGAATCGTGTGAGACATTTGACAGCATTGGAATGTGTAAGAGCGCAAATTTTGGTTGAAGAGGGTAGAAGTATGCGACATGTCTCTCGAATTCTGGGTGTTAACCATTCGACAATAAGTCGAATGTTAGAACGTCACAGGGCAACTGGTTCTCACTCCAGGAGACATGGGCAGGGTAGAAAAAGGGCGACGAATATTAGGGATGATCATTTTCTCCGCCAAAATGCTTTAAGAAATCGGACAGTAACAAGTTCGCAATTGAAGAGTGAACTTGAGATGGTTAGAAATGTTCAAGTTTCTGCTCTTACTGTAAGGAGAAGACTACGGGAGGCAGGTTTGATCAGTAGAAGGCCCATAAAGGCACCAGAACTTACCAGGGCTCAGAAGGTAGCTCGATTACGATTTGCACGAGCACATGAAAATTGCACTATCGATGACTGGAGGAAAGTCCTATTCTCCGATGAAACAAGAAGCCTAAAATCTTGTGATGGGCGGCAACGTGTGTATAGAAGACAAGGGGAAAGGGAAGCTGCCTTCAATTTGTTTCTAAACGAACCCGTTTGGTCGTGGATCCAAAATGTTTTGTGCGGGTATTTCTTTCGATGGCCGTACGGAGTTAGTCCCTATTTATGCAAAGGCACTGAATGCGGAATACTACGTAGAGAACATTCTCCAGGAGCATGTAATGCCCTATGCTCCGTTTATTGGTCCTGATTTCATATTCATGCAAGATAATGCAAGACCACATGTAGCAACAATTTGTGTTGAGTACTTGAATGAACTCCATATTGATGTTATGAACTGGCCAGCACGAAGCCCGGATTTAAATCCCATCGAACACCTATGGGACATCATTAAGAGAGCAGTGGGACGACGTCTACCAGCCCCACAGAACCTTCAACAGCTGGAACAGGTTACTCTTCATGAGTGGGATAATATTCCTCAACCCGTCATTCAAAACCTCATTAGAAGTATGCCACGGCGGATTCAGGCTGTAATCCGAGCTAGAGGTGGCAACACAACCTACTAGGGATCAGCTCACATAATTTTATTTCTTTGTTTTCCTTTGTTTTCTTGTTAATTAAAAAATGTTTCTTCTCACCCTGAAAGTTTTTTCAATTGATTTCTGTATGGTGCGATAATTTTGAACCAATGCTTCTAAAGACATGGACCAAAAAACAAAATGTAGGAAAGGAATGGTTCTTAACAAAAATTGGTATTTTTAAAGAATTTGGTTACGAAATTATTCCACAGAGTGTTTTAAAATTAGGGTTATATAACAACCTTTTAGTTAGCCCTGTATAATACCTAAACCGTCCTCAGTTAACAAAAGACTGGATATGCAAGTTGAAATTAGTCGTTTTATCTACAGTATTCTAAAAAAATTATCAAAATTGGACTAAAAGTAAAAAAGTTATGAGACCTCAAATTTTAGCAAATATTAACGTGGTGCGATAATTTTGAACAGCAGTTTATATATATATATATATATATATATATATATATATATATATATATATATATATATATATATATATATATATATATATATATATATATATATATTAGCTTTGAAATTCTTTGCTATTCATATTTATTTTGTGAAAAGTAATCTTGGGTTTGTAGCATTTCATTATATAGAAATAAGCAACTAGACGAATAAGAATAACGTCTAAGTGGTTCGTTTTCATATGCATAGTAATTCATTTCCGTATGTGTGTCCAGATATAGTACTGGTAAGTGTGTTTTCTTTCTTATTCGTCTAGTTGCTTATATATATATATATATATATATATATATATATATATATATATATATATATATATATATATATATATATATATATATATATATATATATATATATATATATATATATACATATATATATATATATATATATATATATATATATATATATATATATATATATATATATATATGTTAATTTTTGTCTTTGTAATATGTAATTTTTTTGTATGATAGCCTCTTTATTCAAGAATGTGAACGTTCTATTGTTTTTTCAAAGACATTTTGTAAACAGAAGTAAGTAGCATGCTATGGTAAAAAGACGACATGTGGATTAAATGTCAAATAGGATTTGGAAGTGGAGTGTGTTAATTGGGGGAATACCCGTCTTTTTACCCGACAAGGAAGAAATCGAATAACAACCCCAATTAATGTAATTTGTTACTCTCAACTGCTCGACAACGTTCTGTCACAGCGCGAAGTTTGCAGATACAGCTTCGAGAAGTAAATGGTTTACATATTAGTGAGGAAACCATTAGACAGAGACTTAGAGCGTGTAATTTGAGACCAGGAGTTGCTGCTCGAGGTCCGGCTTTAAATAGAAATCACCGGAGGCCTAGACTAAATTTTGCCACAGAGCATGTTAACTGGACTGTGGCTCAATGGGAATGGGTGTTATTTACGTGCTATTTAAACACATGCATTGGTGCATTTTTCTTCATTACGTATCATTATTTATAAAAACTAGAGAACACTGTTAAGATTCCAATAAAGAACATTTCTGTAAAAATATCTATAATTGAAGAAAAGAATTTAAATAAGTGTTTAAATATTTTATTTTAGAAAAAGCGTTAGGGTCCTGCGCAAAAAAAAATAAAATCTATTAAATTGTGAACAAAATACGGTTCAAATAGGGAAGTATACAACCAATATAATCCAATATAAACACTAGTAAATAATTAATTATTAACGTAAATCTCCCGTTCTAAAATAAACTAAAGTAGCAGTATCCATTACCCCACGCGCCCCGCACACGACTTCCACCGTTTCCTCCTCCCACGACGTCCTCCTCCAACATTTCTTGGGATAGTTGGTCTTCGTCGCCAAGCAGCACAAGGAAATATGCTACCAAAAAATTAGGAAATAATAACTATAATAGTAAATATATCAAATAAATAAATAAATAATAATTTGCCCCAAAAAAAATTATCTGAAATGACTATGATATAAATACATACACACCCCACAAAAATTATCGCATCACCGAAAATGTTGCATAAGTTTGATGGTGTGTCTTTTAGCTGATGAAGAGGCTATATGAGCTATTTCCTTGGTTGAAGATGGGCGAAGTCAAAGGTACGTGGCCAATGTGATTGGTACTCAACAAAGTACCATTTCAAGAGTTATAAGGCAATACAGGAAAACTGGACAGTAGGTACTCTAGAAGGAATGGGCAAGGACGTAGAAGAGTTACTACAGCTGTGGAGGACCGATTTTTACGAGTTACAGCCTTAAGGACTCGGCATTGTACTGCTCGAGCACTTCGAATGGAATTCATAGCAGCTGAAAATGTAAATGTTTCTTTACAAACTGTAATAGATCGCCTACGTGAACAGAATATACGACCAATGGTTCCAGCAACAGGCCCACGTCTGACTAGGGCACACCGGGTTGCTTGATTACAATTTGCTAGGGAGCACGCCGATTGGGGTCTTGAAGAATGGTCCAATGTACTCTTCACAGATGAATCGAGATTTTGCCTATACTCCTCTGATCGACGTATGCCAGTATACAGAAGGCCAGGTGACCGTGATTTTCAATGCAACTTTCGTGAAGCGGAAAGTTTTGGTTGTGGGTCAATCATGATATGGGAAGGAATTTATTTTCACGGGCGCACGGAGTTGGTGGCAGGTAATGACGGAAGAATGACGGCCAATCGATACATAAGGGACATTCTGGAATCCCATGTGATCCCATATGGTCCTTTCATAGGTGATAATTTTAAACTAATGCACGATAATGCACGACCACACGCGGCGAGGATAGTGACCGAGTATTTAGAAGAGGTTAATGTTACTGCACTGAATTGGCCAGCTCGGAGCCCTGATCTTAATCCTATCGAGCATGTATGAGGCCATTTAGGATGGGCAATTAAGCAAGATCAAGTCCCATGTAGGACATTGGACGAATATGGACCAGGAATATATACACAAACTGTTTGAAGGGCTTCCAAGGCGAATGCAAACAGTAATAAGAGCGAGAGGCGGAAATACACGCTATTAAAATTGATTGTTTTTTCGTGTAAGCAAATTTATTAAAATTATGTTCAAAATTGAGTCAACCTATCATCCAAAAATATCCATTATCCATAGAGTGTAAACAAACCTACAATGATTTGTCAATAATTAGTTTCAGATGATTAGTGAGTAGTTTAAAAGAAACATGGAATAATACTAGTGCTCAGTTATAAAATGTGCAACATTCTATAAGTTACTATTCGCAGTTTCGGGTATATCTGGATTTGTCTGGCCTGTAAGGGCTCTGTGGGGTAAAGGGTTTATTTTACATGCAGTAAATAGTGACTGATTTATCGATTGGGATGAAATTTACGAGCTGATATTTAATACAAATAATAAATTTAATGTTCCGATCATTCCGAATTATTTGAAAATTAGTAAAAAGAACAACATTGCCCCATGGCCCAATTGGCCCATGGCTAAAAAACGCTTATTATTAGGATAACTCATGTCGTTCCCTTTTAAGATTATCTCCTAATCATTGTTAACTTAACGCCATGGAACGCTAGCCTGGAAAAAAATAGATGTGACGAAAATGCAGTAATTTTATTTAAAAAATATCAAAAAAACAATTTCAAACCAGAACTGGAGAGACAATATTCGTCACACAGAAAAAATTATTGGAACAGCTTGGAAAAAGAAAACCTCTATGATGTACTACCACTTATCATTCCTTTTTTGTTATCTAATCGTATTCTACATCGCAAAACGATTCTACTGGTACCAGGTACTTGATATTTATTGTCATGACTGCATCTGAGAAACATAATCATTAGTGGAGTGGATGTGGAGAGAAAGATGGGTCGAAACCAGACCACTCAAAATTAAAAAAAAATCCTAATTATCAAATCGGGTCCTTCCCTCATTTTGGCATGGTTTGTGCAGACATGTAGGGGGGAACGATCAATTAGAAGCTTGGGTAAATCATTTATAATGCATATCTCGGAGGCTTTTGACTTTACAAAAAAAAGTTTACAAAAAATCTATTCTAAAAAACTGCAGTTAACTTAATTAGAATACAATTAATTTATTAGGCCCATAATATATAATTATTGATAAAGATAAAGATAAAATTAACCATATCGGACAAACGACTCTAAAGATAAACACCATCAAACTTATGCAACATTTTCGATGGTGCGATCATTTTTGTGGGGTGTGTATTATAAATATGATATTTATCTCAAATGTCACAAAGTGATTTACATTCTGAGAAAAATTACAGATTCGTTATTATAATTAGTTCCAAGTGATATTACCTTATTGATACTGATACGTAATTTATCTATGGTGGGTGAGGCATTCACATCTGCGTATTCTATTTGTTTACTCATTAATAAGAGCATCAGCAGAAGCTAAACAAATGGAATTGCAATTAGCGTAATACATTATCCATTATCTCTCAACTCCGCGTTCCAAGATCGATACAGACGGTAATATTGCCGTTTGCAAGCATACATTCCGAAATTGTAACGATACGTGGCATCAAACTCGGAGAGTTGAACAAATGGGGAGCCAAATATTTGGTTATATAGTCAAGGTTAGGTGTTTCTGTCATACCTACATGTGATGAGTACAATAATTATTTTATATGATCTCACCCAGATGTATATGGTCCTCTCGAATTTGAATATATTTTGAGTGCAATCGCCAATCATGTAGGGCATTAAACCGCGGCAATTTTATTTAAAAATATTCATCGTAGATGAAGAATTGGATTGTAATGTGTATTTTCCTTTAAAAGAGGGAGTTTTACCGCGTAGTTGCCGTTAACATCGGTGTTAAAATGGCCATTCATTTTAGAACTAGTATAAGAACGAATTATATTATTATTAATATTAATTAATTAAATACGGCACGATACACGATATGTCTGTCACATCGAACGCTTGTGATTATCCCAAAATGTAAGTACCGCCCATTTCAAATATCGTACATTTTCTATGAAATTTCTGCTATACAAAATTTTAAGCACAATTCGGTTTAGATATAGATCTAATCAACTCGGTGTATTCCGACAAAATTTTAGGGTTAGGAGGTCTCGTTCTTTCAAAGATGTTGCATTATAATACTATATAATTTCCGGCTGTGATTTATGATCTGCGCCTTTAGAAAACCTTTCGGTTCCTGCTGTATTTTAAACAATAGTTTTATTTCATATTGCGCTATTATAAAGGTAAACAATTACTAAAAAAGCGTGGAACTTTTTGCTAATACCCGAACAATTTGTAATCAAATTAATCAGAAAAAGCATATGCCAGTCATCTTAAAAAAAAGGCAAAGTTCTCAGTAATGAAGACTTTTTAGTTAAATTATTATTTAAATATATTATTACCATTCTTTTTTCAATATTCTCTTTTTTGATTCACCTCTCGTACTTTCAAACAAAAAAAAATATCAAAATCGATAGGCTGGTTTAAAAGTTATTGAACATCAAATTGGGGACAAAATCTAGGTGCGTCACATTTTATGTCTGTCATTGTATATATATATATATATATATATATATATATATATATATATATATATATATATATATATATATATATATATATATATATATATATATATATATATATATATATATTGAGATAAACGAAAATATAGAGCATAAATAAGTAATTAAATACAATAAATATATATCAAACTATAAATTAATATTAAATTAATTATCAATATCTTTCGTATGTTGTATAGTAGATGTGCAAGCACGCACGTATCGCTGTCGAACGTATGTACCATACATAACGTCAACCAGCTACGCGCCTGATTAGTCAGAACGTAATTTCATTATATAAGTTATTTATCGCCACAAAAACCTGTATCTAGTATAATCACAATAGACAAGTAGTCCCAACAATAATAAATTATAGCATATCGTGCTTGAATAAACTATGTCTAGGTTAAAATATTAATGCGAAAGCATCATGGTACAAATGGGTTTCGGGATTATATAATCTAGAAGCAAAATGCAATGTAGATATGACGCCTAAATTAAACACTGATATTACGAGACAAAGAGTGAATGTATAATGTTTACAATTCAAAATTAAATCAAGTGAAGTTAGAATTGTAAGAGGTAGAAGTGCAGTTGTTTTTCTATACGGTATATCCGTGGTTACATATAACAAAGCAAAAATAGTTCAGCCATAGCGTTCAAGGAGAGAACAGCTCCGCTAATAATGTTTATAAAATATTGTAAAATTTAATAGTTAAACGTGAGAAAAATAATTAAAATAGTGGGAAACCCAGTGGGAAAGATTTTTAAGCAGATGTAACTGCATATTAAGTGTTTTCGTCGAAATTCAGACGTGAGAAGTGGTGGCTTGGTAGCGTCCCCAGCCTGTAGAAGACTTTGGTAAGCAGTATAAGGAACCGGAAGTCAAATTATAAGAAGTTCCAAGTATAAAGAAGCAGTAAGAGTGCAGAATTTGACGATCCACAATTTGAGGGTAAAGATATACTACAAGAGATTTCCGGCAATCGTAGCAGCATTCCAGAGAAATTACGGCCAGTAGTAGCAGCGTTCCAGAGATAGTACGACGGCGTCCGGTAGATGACACCACCAGAGCCCAGCAGCAGCTGTTAACAAACCAGTGTCGTGGAAACTTATAAGTGTTTGTGCTTTTGAATTTAGATTTTCCGGGAAATTATAGGTCCAAAACATGTAGCATATCTTATATCTATCTTAGCCAGTTTTCGAGAAAATGGCGGTTAAAAATGTCGTATTGATCATAAATTATTTAATTTTCACGTAAAACAAATGAATGTAGGAACAAATCTGTGACGGTTATTTAAGTTTTTTGATGAGTAAAATTTGATGACGTCATACAAATTTCATTTCCGGTTGAACCGGAAGTACTACGAAAAGTGATATTCAGGGTCAAATTACTTCGATATTTTTAATGGAACACCCTGTATTGAATATTAAATTTACATTCTACTATCCTTTCTGGATATTTTTTGTTTCTGCTGTTCCCTCTCTAAACCTAATAGTTTATAAGATACCGGCGCGGCGACTGACTGTTCACCTGCACTATAAATATATCAGAAATCTGCATTCGCAAACATTGGCGTCTCCTCGGGGTGGGCAGGAAAGAAAAAACATATTCAAATATTTTTTTTTAATTATCATGTAGAAGGTTCAATATATTTTACCACAATAGCATAACAAATTTTAAAAGTCTTAAATAAGATTATAAATAGAAAGTATATTATTAATCAGTAATCACATTCCGATTTAAATTTTGCGCTTTGCGCACCCGAATTAAATTAGTAATACGATCTGTTTGCCCATAGCGCGACGGAGACCTGCGAATCATCCCTTTGGGCAAGCCTGTAGATGACAAACAGGCCTGTATTAATTCGGGATATACGTTCGAGGTATTCGCGGCAACGATTATGCGAGCGAAACGGTAAACATATGTCTAGGTTTTATCCACCCTGATACAGTCTGAGATGGGCTAGATATAAGATACAATACACGGTAGAGTATGTGGATTTAGTTTTTCGCTCGATTTTTCGGCTTTTCGTCTTGTCGGTCGTGTTTGACGTGGTTTGATTAGGTACCTACAGCTTATATATTCAAATGTTTCGTATCCTATTCGTAATATTCGTATTTTGTTATTTTTTGCATCAGTAATTCGTGAATTACTGATGATACAAATTCCAAAAATTATTCCCAACCCCTGTAACTTTGTGAAACCCTGTAATTTTGTGTAAATACATTTTTCATTGAAATTCTGCCAGGAACACGCATGATCTTGAAAATTTTAGAAAATTTCGCCATTAAAGCTTGGCGGGCCAAACTTAATATCAAGATTAAATTTGTCTGCCCTACCTGATGATCTAGTCACGAGCCGCCACTGTCGTATAGAGTCCCGTCTCTGAACCTAATAGTTTATGAGATCAGAGACCAGAAACAAAAAATATCAAGAAAGGATAGTAGAATGTAAATTTAAGGTTCAATACAGGGTGTTCCATTAAAAATGTCTTAAGTAATTTGCTACCCTGAATATCACTCGTAGTACTTCTTTTACTCACCAAAAAACCTAAATAACCGTAACAGATTTGTTCCTACATTCATGTGTTTTATGTGAAAATGAAATAATTATTTATGATTGATATGACATTTTCAACCGCCATTTTCTCGAAAACCGTCAAAGGTAGATATAGGGTATGCTACATGTTTTAGACCTAGAATTTCCTGGGCAATCCAAATTTCGAATAATATGCTGGGTATTAAAAATAACAAAGTTTATAGTGTTTTATACAAAGTTTATAGCGGTTAAACCGGAAATGAAAATCAGATCTTGTAGCTACCAAACTGTGCATCGTAGTCTACCATATAAATTCCCAAAGTTTGAAACCGATATATTTTCTGACAAGGAAGTTATATGCTGGGTAATAATATCGTAGGCACCCGGTATATATATACAATTTATATATTATATAGGCATTTTTAATAGCTATTATATCCTTCAAGACCTTTTCAATGTTGGGTTCGTATTAATTATATGGCTTTTTTCATTTTATTGGCCGTTAAAAGACGATAAAAAAATACATTTTAATTCTCCTCATTTTCAAGGCTATTCTACGTCCGTATGTCGTTAATATGGCGAGTAAAAAATAAATGAATAAAAGTAATATGATAGCGATAGACGTACTGGCACTTATTGTAATAATTAGTATTAATACGTTTTTAAAAACAGTTAGTTTTATTACTTTTCTTAATGTCGGTTGCAGAAAGATCCATATTTTTTTAAAATAATCGTATTTTTTAAACTAATGATAAACGCGCTCAAATGTGACAAATTGTAAACTAACGGTTTTCAGTTTAGTTCGGACAAAAACAATTGTCTGTCATAGCCAGCTGTGCAAAAAATCATTCCTTGTTCAACTTTGTTATTATCATAAATAAATGTAAAATTTAACGTTTTTCTAAAACCCTTGTATCTTTAACAAAAAAAAAGTTATTGCAACAAATAAAAAAAGAAAATGTAATGAATAGATAGTAGCTTTATAACAAAATGAGACATTAATTATCTTTACTGGACTATACCTATTATTCTATTAGATGCATTAATTTATATTCTCCTAGATCCTAGGTCTGATGCAGCTGGCATATTTCAGAAAGTGAAATATTGTAATAGCAGAAACTTATTTTCGATGAACATTAAGGGAAATACAGCAGTCATTTGATTAATGAAAGTAAGTTTAATCGATTTATCTTTGCTCACTTTTTCGTGAATGAATGCCTGCTATACAATGTATTCTTAACAATGAAAAAAACATTGATGCTGCTTTTACGAAATAAATCAACTGAATACACAACATAGACCATCGGGCGTATCGTTCAAAATGCCGTTACATCTAATATCTATACTAAAGTAATGGAGGTTTGAAAATTATAAAATGTAGCTCAGGGAGATAAATATTTACCTACTTTAAAACCCCATGTGCACGAAGATAATTTTTGGTATCTGAGAGACGGATAAAGCATCGCAGCCGGTATTTATTAATATTTCTTTAATAAAGAAGATCCTTGAAAAAAAATGATAAATAGGTATAGTTTTTTTTAAAATTATTTTTACGGGTTAATTAAATGGGAAAATTTCGAATTCATTTAACGGGTACTTTAAAATATATATATATATATATATATATATATATATATATATATATATATATATATATATATATATATATATATATATATATATATATAATAATATATATATATATATATATATATATATATATATATATATAATATATATATATATATATATATATATATATATATATATAAATATATATATATATATATATATATATATATATATATATATATATATATTATATATATATATATATATATATATATATATATATATATATATAATATATAAATATATATATATATATATATATATATATATATATATATATATATATATATATATATATATATATATATTATATATATATATATATATATATATATATATATATATATATATATATATATATATATATATATAATATATATATATATATATATATATATATATATATATATATATATATATATATATATATATATATATATATATATATATATATATATATATATATATATATATATATATATATAAATATATATATATATATATATATATATATATATATATATATATATATATATATATATATATATATATATATATATATATATATAATATATATATATATATATATATATATATATATATATATATATATATATATATATATATATATAAATATATATATATATATATATATTATATATATATATATATATATATATATATTTAAGTACCCGTTAAATGAATTCGAAATTTTCCCATTTAATTAACCCGTAAAAATAATTTTAAAAAAAACTATACCTATTTATCATTTTTTTTCAAGGATCTTCTTTATTTTCAAGGATCTTCTTTACCGGGTGACACAGGAGACATGTAACGCTCTGTAACTTTACTATTTAAAAAGTTAAAATTGTCAACTTTGGGAGAGTTGTATATTACATAATTGTCCTTTTTTTGAGCATATCAAACATTTCCTTAAACTTCCGGTTTAAGCGGAAGTGACTCAAACTTTGTTATTTTAAATGGTACCCTGTATATTTTTTTTGCCCATCTGATTCGTCTTTAAATTCTCTTTTCAACCATGTATCGCACCATGGCATTTGTTTTTAAACTGACAGTTAATAATCATTTTATTGTATTAAGCATAGGTGGACAGGATATGAACCTTGGCAGATATTGATGCTTAGTGTGCCGTGATATCGAAAGACTTGTATGCAACTTTGTGTCTCATATTTTTTTGGGCATAATCAGTAGCTGAACAGACTAACTAGATCTTTCTTATTTAAAAGAAAAAATATCTAAATAACCAACGATATTATAAAAACTAAGATAGGAACTCCATCTTTTTATTTGACCTACTTAAGAAATTCTTATTTATCTTTTATTTTCGGCCATTACAATTGCTGTACCTATCCCATTTTGCTTTCTTCATTAAAATTAGTATCGATAATTATTGCATAGTAATGAACATTGTTACTACCTACTGTAACAAAAATATTTAGTTAGGCAGGCAGTGGAAACAAAATAAAAGAAGGTAAAAGGAATTATTTAATAAATAAAAAACATTTAAAAAAAATTATGAAAAACCATTACACTAAGGAATACATTTTTATATCGATGGAATGAAATTAAAATAAAAGATTTACTGAAACACTAAATACAAAAAATATTTTTTACTCTAGGTGCTCAAAATGTTGTCCGTTATTATCTTTGCACAATCGAGTTTTTGTGACGGTAGCTGTCGTAACACGAGGTCTTGCTTGTCCTCGCCGCCTGTCGTAACTCTGTGTTTCTCGAAACCGCTGTACGACTCTTGATATGGCTGAAACAGAAATTCCTAGTCTATCAGCTACTACCCGCATACTCTACCCTTCAGTTATTAATGTCACTGCTTTAATATAATCATCATGGTTAAGATTTCTTCTACCTTGTTCCATCCATATTCAAAACATAAATTCTGTATATCAACGTTTTGACAACTTATTAATTTTCATTGTTTTTATTCTAAGCCTACTTTTAATTTTCTACCAAATTTTTTACCAGAGGCCAAAGCTTTAATAAACTGAAAACACGATTATTTTAAAATCTCTATATTTTCATTAAAAATGGAAATATCAAAGCGAATAAAAAAAGGAAATGCTAAGAAAGCATTAGGCTATGTAATAATCAATTATGGTTTACAGTATTTGTGTCTGATATGTCCCATAGTGTTTCAATGTTTGAGAAAATAACCATCGTCACCGGTACAGCCTGTATGTATGTAGTTTTTTGATTAAACAATAGAGTTAAACAAAGTTTTTTGATTAAACAAAATTTCTTACAATTTAAAAAAAAGATTATCTAAATTAGGCAACGTGTTCAAAAAATAATGTATTCCAAAGATGGGCAAAATTTTTTGTGTTGCGTTAATTTTGTCGGCCAGTGTATATAGATACATAATTATATCAGTGAACGATCTGAAAATTTTGCGGCTGAAAAAGAGATGAGTTCTTGAGACTCAAATCATTGTCATTTGAGTGAAGAAGAAATTGTAGAAGGGGATGGTGAGACAGCAAGACCAAAATTTACCGGAAGAGATGGAAACACAAAATGGAACAAGGTGTTTATGGTGTACTGACGCCGCGCCGGGTTAAGAGACTCGACGTGGTGTTCTTAATGGAGAAAAAGGTTCTGGCGTGAGATCGCTTTTTGATGAAGGAGTCTATGACTCCTTTTGAGTGACTGTTTGCTGGACAAGGTCTCTTTGATAAGTGAGTATATTGCTGGAACAGTTACTGGAACTCTTAGTGGAGTTGCTGGAGCGTGTTGAATCTCGATTGTTTTGAGGTGGCACTTTCTCATCTGGCGAGACCCTACTTTGGGAATGCTCTAGGTGAAATATGTTAGTTTGTGTCGGAGATATTTGCATGAAATTTGGACAGCATGGCTGGGCTGTCGAGAAGTACAAACAGGCCGAGAGAAATTGTGTTCGGACCTACAGGAGCGGCTCCAGATGGGGCCGGCGTGTTTTGGAAGTAAAGGTGCGATCTCTTCGGTGTGGTCGAAGATATCGACACTAAACGGTAAAAGATATCGGTAAAAAACCTTTTTTTCTACCTATTTTTGTTATTAAAATAACATTAGTTAGATCTTGGGGATAAATTATTGAAAATTAATTTCGTACCACTGAGGACCTGAACTGCCCTCTGATCGAGCCGCAAAACTAGCTCGGTGAACTAGTCGACGGTGAACCCCGACTACTACTGTCCCCGAAAAAACCCAATTCATTTTGAAGGGACATCTTTTTATTGTTAAAAAAATTACTATTTTACCAGGTTATGTCCCGATATATAAACATTGAAATACATTTCAGTTGCGTATATGCAACAAAATTAGTCGACTATCATCTCGTTTTTTTTTTAACAAGAGACGAGACCTTACAAGGCAACTTCAAAACGTACGTCTTTTACATGAAGAGGCTTATGCACAACATATTATTGATGAAAATGTGAATTTCCTGTATTTACCCATTCGCGGCTGACGATTTAAGTAGCTTTAAGGCATTAAGCCTTGCTTCACTTTGATATATGCCTCCTATATGCGCGTTGAATCATCCTTAAATAATTATAATCCTTCCCTAAGTTCCATCATTACCATTCAACGTCTAAGCTCGAGAATTGTTTATCTTTCTAGGGAAGGATTTGGCATTACATATTGTCTTAAACATATAATGAAGCAATTCAAAATTAGAATATGTATAAATAGAACAGTTACAATACTCTGCACACAATAAACAGTTTATTTGTTTCGAAAACTTGCCCTTTACGTGTGGCATATGTTAAACTTGATGCTTGAATCGATTCTGAGATTATTAATTACTTCAGTCTCAAAGGACGTTAAGTCATCGAAGTAATTAAGAAATTACCCGCATCGTTATTCTTACCCAGTAAATTACCCAGCATTATATAATGCTCTCTCACATTTGGTATTATTTACAAAACATTTCAGATATCAACCTGGTTCTTGAAGAATTTTATAGCAAGCTTTACATCATTTTAGACCAATATGTTCCTCAATGCAAAACTTAACAATAACAGGGCATATCCTAAATGAATCGTCACTAGTGACATTTTTGTAAATTTGATAAAACAAAATCAACCTATCACTTAGTTTTCTGTGAAGATACGTTCTTTCTTGTTCCTACATGTTTAGAAAAGAAGTTTTTTGATCGGTCGCAATATTTGTGAGCACAAAATTATGAAAAACTAAGAGATAAGAGAACTAAAATAACTAAAAGATTCTCGGACGAAGAACTAAGAAATATGATTATTACTATGATTGTGCTGTCATCCCATATATAATTTTTATTTAGTGCAATAACGTGAAATATTATCATTTAATGAGAATGAATTGTTAATCTACCTTGCTGCGATGCGTGAAATAAAGCAAGAGCAAGTTATCTTGAATTTCTATTGAAAATCCTATAATGTAGACGGTTAAGGATATTTTCTTGTTTACAGAAACTTCCTCAGAAGTTTAAATGTCAACTTGAGATTCCCATGCTAATGCTTTGTGAAATCTTCGGCAAACTGCATAATTTAGACTTTACTGCTAGGGAGCAATATTTTAGACATTACATCAACATTATGTAAATTAAAATGCTTATTTAACTGATATATTCATCTTTAATTCAGTTGTAGCTGTTAAATTAAAAATAATATTACAAAGTAGGCAGGCACCCAAAACGTTAATAACGTGGAAACACTTTTACAATACTTTTAACACTTTCCTATTTTATACTTAAGTACTTTAATAGTTTTAGTACTTAGCACGTTTGCCTAACGAAGTTAGTCTCCCCGGAAAATTACACAATATGATATTTACGGTGAGAAACATATAATTACACTCAACATAAACAAAAAAAATGGTAATTTTGTAATAATTCGCATAGAGCTGAAAATTGGTACAGGTCTTAACTCTTTATAGGGCAAAAGACTCTTTTTCGATTATTTGGACCAAATTTGGTGGGGATGTTATTTCGGCTATAAGCCCATTGCTATATATATTAATATAATATTACGCATAAAAGTAAAAAAAAAAGGCAAAATTGCGTGGGAAATTATTTTCCCAAAGAATCGTTTGGATATCGGATTAGTCCCTATTTATGCAAAGGCAATGAATGCGGAATACTACGTAGAGAACATTCTCCAGGAGCATGTAATGCCCTATGCTCCGTTTATTGGTCCTGATTTCATATTCATGCAAGATAATGCAAGACCACATGTAGCAACAATTTGTGTTGAGTACTTGAATGAAGTCCATATTGATGTTATGAACTGGCCAGCACGAAGCCCGGATTTAAATCCCATCGAACACCTATGGGACATTCTTAAGAGAGCAGTGAGACGACGTCTACCAGCCCCACAGAACCGTTAACAGAACAGCTGGAACAGGTTACTCTTCATGAGTGGGATAATATTCCTCAACCCGTCATTCAAAACCTCATTAGAAGTATGCCACGGCGGATTCAGGCTGTAATCCGAGCTAGAGGTGGCAACACAACCTACTAGGGATCAGCTCACATAATTTTATTTCTTTGTTTTCCTTTGTTTTCTTGTTAATTAAAAAATGTTTCTTCTCACCCTGAAAGTTTTTTCAATTGATTTCTGTATGGTGCGATAATTTTGAACCAATGCATCTAAAGACATGGACCAAAAAACAAAATGTAGGATCAAATCATAGGATGTAGGATCTCGGAGTTTGCATCCGAGATCGTCCGTTCCACGGTTATATCTCCCACGACAACAGGGAGGCCGTGGACTCTTGGGATTGGAGTGTCTCCACAACAGAGTAACCCTGGACACAGCCTGTAAAATTATCAGGAGTTCGGATCCCCTACTCCTCATGGTCAAAGACCATGAAGGAGCTGGCGTAGGAGCTTTTATATATAGGGCAGCACACAGAGCAGCTAATAGCCTAGGTCTCGACTTCGACACCGAGCAGAATAATCCAAACTCTAGTCACCGAGTTGGACCCTGCTCGGTTGAAAGCCCACCTTCGGGCTGCTGGAAATACACTTCGTTTTCAGCAGCACAGGGATAAGCCATTGCACGGAGTCTACTATAGAAATGTAGAAGACTTAGGCTTATCCCAAAAGCTGACCTTTAGCTTTTTGAGGTCAGCTGAGCTGAAGTCAGAGACCGAAGGTTTTATATTAGCTTGCCAAGATGGTGTATTAAACACCCTGGTCTACCGAAACCGCGTGATGGGTATAGACGTGCCTGACGTCAGCTGCAGAGCATGTCGTCGGGCCCCAGAGACCATTATGCATTTGCTGTCAGCTTGTCCAGCATATGCACTCGTACGGTATAGATCAGACACCGGTGTTGCCCTATGCTCCGGGGGATATTGAGTCCGTTGTGGGGAATGAGAGGTCCCGAGTATAACCGGGACCTCTCATTCCCTATTCTATTTTAGGGGAACTATTCGGGAACTATTCATTCCCCACCGTCAGGCGGATACAAGCCAACAAGCCTGACATAGTCCTCCTCGACCACCAACTCAAGACGATGTTCGTTATAGAGTTTTCGGCTCCGGCCGAAGAGAACATCGTATTGAAAGAGTAGGAGAAACGGACAAAATATCGAGATTTACTCTCTGAACTCCGCAGGCTGTACCCGGGTTATTCTGTTAAAATAGTGGTTCTTATTATTGGCTCTCTCGGAGGTATGCGACAATCATTGCTCTCAGAATTAAGAACCATCCCAGCATGCCGTCAATCGGCAGAAGTCATCGCTGGGAAGATGCAGAAGGCCGTCATACTTGGCTCGTTGCGTCTACTCAGGACACACGAATTGCGACCTCAATGACCGCTTACCCCGCGGACGTGGGGAGCGGTCGTTGAGTAACGAGGCTGGAGGGACACTAGTCCAGAGAGTCCCTGACGACCGGAGGCCAGGGGGGACTTACCAGCACCAAAAAAAAATAATAATAATAATATTCTTACAATTAAACAGACTGTCTATCAGCTAACATTATGTTTTTTTACAGTTTTTTGACAGAATATACAGACGAAGAGGATTTGACATCATTAGGTACTAAATTGAAAATCTTACTACCATTATGACTAAATGTAACTGACCGCTGTAACTGAGTAGTTCTATGCTTAGGGATACAAAGTTGATAGCGATAACGTGTTGAGCGTCGATGTATATTAGAATGTTTTACTAGCTTGGAGACTAAATATTTAGGTTTATTGTTTTTAAAAATCTTAAATAACATACAAGATAAATGCAATTTCAATCTTTCGCTCAGGTTTAACCACTTGGAAGACTGAA
This sequence comes from Tetropium fuscum, assembly GCA_964058915.1. Classification (NCBI taxonomy): domain Eukaryota; kingdom Metazoa; phylum Arthropoda; class Insecta; order Coleoptera; family Cerambycidae; genus Tetropium; species Tetropium fuscum. Next base: position 74,578 of record CAXKVY010000846.1, on the reverse strand, counting down.
AACTGGGTGAGATATGATCAAATTTTTGCAAATTATAACTGTACCTCAAACATGCATTTTGAATCTTCTGCAGGCTTTCTTTGTCTTTACAAAGTAAGGCAGGCCAATATACAATATCACAGTATGATAAAGTGGATAATATTAAGGAGTCACACAATTTTAGCTTAACCTCGGTACTAAGGTAGTCTCTGTGCATGTATAACACCTTAAGTTTGGCAAATGATTTTTGTATAAGATGACTCACGTGTTTAGAAAATCGAAGAGAGGTGTCCAGCCTTAAACCTAAATTCTTACAGCTTTCACTGGAAACAATGCGATGGCCATATAATATAATATTAAAGACAGGGTCGTTACTAACAAGATCTTTCTTGCTTCCGAAAACTAACATTTCAGTTTTAGATTGATTTAACACAAGCTTGTGAGCTAAAGATACTTCAGAAATAGTGTCTAAGTCAGTAGTAATTTTCGTCACAGCCAAGGGTAAAGTTTCATTAGGCTATGCAATAATCAATTATGGTTTACAGTATTTGTGTCTGATATAGTTTCTCCGATAGTGTTTCAATGTCTGAGAAAAAAACTATCGTCATCGGTACAGCCTGTATGTATGTAATTTTTTGATTCAACAACAAATTTAAAAAGTTCAGCGAATTCACTACAAAATTTCCTACAATTTTAAAAAAATATGATCTAAATTAGACGACGGGTTCAAAAAATAATGTATTTACGGAATTGTCATAATTAAAGTAGTCGAATAAATGTAAAAATGGCTAACATCTTGGCCTATAATATATTATGGTATGCACAATAATTCTTTTATGACATTCATATTTCTATGGTCCCAGTGAATAAGCAGTCAGTTTTCCTAAATTTTACTGGAGACCCAATACAATATTTACGAATCTATGGTAAATCGTAGATTAATTATTTCAACACTGTTAAATTTTTTGCAACAAATAAGGACAAAATTATGAGATTTTGGTTTCGTTTTTGACACAAATATTACTAAAAGGTATTTTGAACGTCTTATGTGGTTAGTCACATTTATTAGTTGAGGTTAATTTTCAAATAAGTTAACATGTTTGAATTATTTTTCTTCTACGTAGTTCTTATTCGGATATACACATTAATTATAATACAGGTGAACATGTTAATTTATTTTACTTTATATTTTAATAGGCTAGAGTGTTGAATTTATATAAATAAAAATGTATACCTTTTTATACAAATGAATTATTATATGATATAAACGTTTACACTGTTAATAAAATAAATAATAGTAGGTACACCTTAATGTAAAACTTGTTTATTTTCTTTATTACATAAAATAACGTGACATAATGTCAAAATATGTTAAATTAAACATGAAAATGCAGAGTTCTTAATTATCTGGATCAATCTCCACCAAATCTGGATCAGTATCAGCTATATCTGCTACAAGTAAATTTTGATAAAAAGGCCAAAACTCTATTAACAAGATATTATAGTTCCATGAGGTTCTTCTTTTTTCTTTGTTGATTGGAACTGGTCCATCGTGTAATTTGACAAGATTTAGTGTTTGTTTTCCTCGACGCGACGCGACGTCTAAAATTGACTAAAATTTGTGGTACGCTTATACGTTTTATGAACATAAATACGTTATTAATATTGTAGACACAGCGGTTAACCTCAAAAAGTCGCGTTCAACGATGGCTAAACGGATAACTAATAGAAAATTGTCGCAACTTGGAAGTATACGTTGGCCGTAACCAGATAAATAGACTCAATTGTTATTGGCCCCGTAGCTACAGTAGAGAAATAACAAGATAAGTCGGGTTATCCGCTTATTAGCCTAGTCAAATTAAATAAAAATAGGGCGATCGGTGGAAAAGATTCCTAGAGAGTCGGAACTTTTTTTAAACGCTTCTTTTACACTTAGATAGACATATATCAAAAGTTCCCGAAGGTGGGGAGTGAGCTCGAGAAAGGGGGGGGGGTTAAAGTTAAAATTGTTTTTTGCTTATATCGAAGAATCTCTTTATCTGGTTTTCTCAGCATACTCCTCCATTTCCATAATCACAAGCATTAGTTTCCCTCATAATAGGCGTCGTTGCTAACCGTGATGTAAATTGCCACAAAGCCTTACAACAAGGCAAGGTTATCATGAGGAAGATGATAAGGAAAAAGTTTGGGGAGATAAAACTGTCTCGAAAAGACAAAGTCTTATCATTGGCCTCCATGACCTGTACTATTAAAATTGACAATGTTGTGGTGGTAGTTGATCCTCTTCTTATATTCCAACGAGTAGCTATTTCCAAGAAGAACGACGAGGATCTACAAGACTTTCTCTGTTACGAACTGGCGCCTTTTCCATTATCTCTCTTTGATGAGAAGGGAATGCGAAAGACAAAGAAGTCTGCTTTATATGATATTTTCCCTGTTCACCCCGTTACTTTAGACCTCAAGTTTCACACTAATGTGATTGATGGTGGATTCCTATTACATCGAGTAAGGTGGGGTACAGGTTCAACCTTCTCAGTAATATTCAATCAATATGTAATTTACAAAAAAAACATTATGGGGAATGCTGCACAGTTGTTTTTGACGGCTACTTAGACACCCCCAACAGCACAAAACGTGCAGAACAGAAACGTCGCACCATCACCAACGCCGCATCAGTCGATATTGATTTCACTGAAGAAATGGCAGTGACGACTCAGCAACAACACTTCTTAGGCAATGAAAAAAATAAGGACAGGTTTATCAGATTGCTGTTTCGGAAACTGATTTCAGAGGGCATTGAAGTTAGACAGGCCGATTCTGATGCAGATGCAATTATCGTACGATGCGCCTTGGAAAAAGCAGAATATGGTTGTTCTACGATTGTCGTCGGCGAGGATGTGGATCTGCTAGTTCTACTGGTCGCGTTAGCTCCAAGGAAACGAGAGATAAATTTTTTCAAATCTGGTAGGGGAAAGGAGGAAAGCAAAACTTATTCTTCCAAGGAATTGCAAGCACTTGATATTTCCAAGAGCATTTTGTTCATTCACTCGTTTAGTGGCTGCGATACCACCTGTGCGATTTTCCGAAAAGGCAAGTCAACATTTGCTAAATTATTCATAAGGAACAGCGCCCTGCATTTACTCTCCAACGTATTTTGCACAAAGACTTCAACACCTAAGGAAGTTGCAAATGCCGGGGAGCAGATCTTTCTAGCAATGTACAACGCTAGAATAACAGATACGAACAAACAGCGCTACGCAGCATTCCTAAAATCCTCCACAAGGGTGAAGCCAGACCTCTCCTCCCTACCTCCAACTCAGGGTTCTGCACTGCAACACTTATATAGAGTCTATTTGCAAGTTCAATAATGGCTGGGCAACAAACTCAAACCTACTGATTAGGGTTGGATAAAAGGAGCAGTTGGAGATCTTCATCCTTTGACAACCTTAGATCAACCTGCCCCAGCTGCAATCCTTTCAACAATATTCTGCAGTTGCACCAAAGGCTGTGGTGCACGGATGCCGCAAGTCAGGCATCAATTTCTCTTCAGTATGCTATAACTGTGAGGGCGCGTGCACGAACGGCCCTCCAGTTGAAGTCGACAATCTGGCATATGAGGATACTGTAAGTTTTATTCAAATTATCTACATTAAATCGTCTGTCTATTAATATTGTAATGAACAAGATTGTAACTAGGTTTTCAATGTTTAGGATGAAGATGAAAATGCAACTTATGAGGACGACTTGGAATCAATACATTCAATTTATTGTGTTTTACTCAAATCATTTATATTAAATCAACTATCTATTGATATTGTACTAAACAAGACAGTATAGAATAGCTATAGAACCTCGTGACCCCCTCTCCAGTCTAATGAAGTGTTGGACCCAATAAATTTAATTTACTGTTTTATTCAAATCATCTATTAAGTCAGTATTATCAATCTTGTACAGTACAATACTCTAAATGCACATAAAGCACATTTTGTGAAATGATTTTTCTTTTCTCAGCCTAATAAAATCGCTTACGGTTAGTCCTACGACAAAAATGCAAAGGAACATTTTTATATGAAATCTTATCAGCTTTCATTTTGTAAGAAGATAAAAAACGATAGGAGTAATCGTTTCCAAGATATAAGCAAAAAACTGAACTATGGTACCTTTAAACCCCCCCCCCCTCTTCCTCGAACTCACCCCCCACCCTTGGGGACTTTTGATATACGTCTGACCAAGTGTAAAGGAAGAATAAAAAAAAATTCAACTCTCCAGGATTTTTTTCCACCGATTTTTTTAATTTGACTGGCCTATATTACCGAACAATAATATCCGTCCATAATAGAACAGTTATTAAAATTTACCTGATGTGTGAATATTCACATGCTACTAATCACAGTAAAATAAGATATATTCAACTTATGTGCTTATTCACAGGGATGGAAATGATCATCTGTAGTATATCAATATGTAGATATCTAGTTTTAGCAATTTTGATGAATTATCTGCTTATTCACTGGGACCAGAGAATTAATATATACAACTTTTATATAGTATTGTGCTATTTTAATTGAATATTGAGAAATTTGAGAATTACATGTGGTAACTACGGATTTTCATATACGCGGTCAGTCAACTACATATACTTATTAGAAAGGCTGTAAACTATAAAATTTGCAGAGTACGGGATGGGCGTTTTTCCGAACGCGTAGCACCTAAACCTGTGGTTCTTGCACGGTTACGATTTTTTACTACCAAACTCATTTTTTTATTCTAATTAAAAGATTATGCGTCACATCAAAGGAAAATTTTGTAAACTGTGATATATCAGGATCGCTAGTGTAATTGTCTTCCGATTCTTCTCTGTCTGTGGAATTACGGACGACTTTAATAAGTTCGGCAAGTTCGTATCGAATGCCACTCGCGAGCGGAATATATAGATTTATGACGAGGCGGAAAATCATTCATATTTCTTCCGCAACGGGGAAACACAAAGGCGGCATATAATGTTTTCGATTTTCAATCGCCAATCATTTAAGTGGCAAAAAGTTTTCCCCTGATGACAACAAAACCTGGATCCAACAAAAATAATCATTTTCCGTGATTCGCAACTTTATATGAAAGATCAGGAGTTTAATTCTGCAGTTCTATTGACCTAGTTCTATTCACTTAGGCGATATATTTTCATCAAAATGCCAGTCACACTGAAAATTGTTATTTGTGACAAGGGTCAAATGAATATGATATGAAAGGATGATATGATATAATATTTTTTGTCGTCTTTAGCGGTAACGGACTGTGAGATTGTGAGAAAATCTTGTTCATAATTTCCGTGAAAGTAGTTTATTGACATTTACGGTAGTGTAGCAACTTGGAAAATTCACAAAACGCATAAGAATACTGGAACAGACATGAGAGGATAGGCGAAGAGAGGCGAGGTGGCCTCACGTGGACAGCAGAGCCAGCTGATGGATCAATATTTTAATCCTGTAGGTCCCCCGCGTAGTAAACCGTGATCTTTTGTGACATTGGAATGTCGGATACGTATAAAAGCAACTGGCTGGATGGAGTTCCGTAAACATCAGTCAGTATCAGTAATTTTTTTCAAATTCACCCAGTTAAAGTATAAAAGTTATCTTAAGTAACTTATCTTCGTCACACTTGGAAACTTTACACTTATGAGACTTGTTTCTTATTATTTGGTGAATAAATATGAAGTCATATCCTCAAATCTTGTGGCTATACTTTGAACCATATTTTATTTTCTCGCATAAGTCTGTTAAAGCTTTCCATTTCATTGCTTGTTTTATATCAAGGCATATATGCCAAGTGAGAATATATTTTTCCTTGTGAATCAGATTCATAAAACGTTTTTGTTACTAAAGGGTCCGCCAATAGGGACGCTCGATCTTTGACAGCTCATGGCGGCCATGTTGTTTGTGGTAGAGTTGGCAAACGTAGTTGTTATTATTCAGTGTATCTTCACAAATCACCATGAACCAATTCAGCCGCGAGCAACATGTGCAAATCGTTAAAACTTATTACGAAAATCATTCATCGGTTCGAGCAACGTTCCGCGCGCTCCGCCAATTTTACGGTGCAATTGATCGTCCTGCTGAGTCGACTATCCGTCGTTTGATTAACAAATTCGAGGCAACCGGTTCGGTGAACAATCAGCCAACACCGACGGGTCGTCGAAACGTCCGATCTGCCCAGAATGTCGCCGCTGTGCGCGATAGTGTGCGTGAAAATCCGCGACAGTCAATTTCACGTCGCCCACAGGAACTCCGCCTTTCGGAAACATCACTTCGCCGAATCTTGCATCTGGATTTGGGCATGCATCCGTACAAGATCCAGCTGACACAAGAGCTCAAAATAAACGACCATAGACAGCGCCGTATCTTCGCTGATTGGGCTTTAGAGCAGTTGGAAGTCGACCCCGATTTTGGTCGCAAAATCATCTTCAGCGATGAGGCACATTTTTGGTTAAATGGGAATGTCAACAAGCAGAATTGCCGTTATTGGGCCGAGAACAATCCACAGGAGGTCCACCAGGTCGCAATGCACCCAGCAAAGGTAACTGTTTGGTGTGGATTTTGGGCCGGAGGCATCATCGGGCCGTATTTCTTCGAGAACGACGATGGTGTGTCCATCACGGTAAACGGCGAACGATACAGATCCATGATAACGAACTTTTTCTGGCATGAAATCGACAATATGGATGTCGAGGATATGTGGTTTCAGCAGGACGGCGCTACGAGCCACACAGCGCGCGCCACAATGGATCTTCTGCACGAGCGCTTCGGAGGAATGGTTATCTCGCGCGGAGGCGACATCAACTGGCCACCGAGATCGTGCGATTTAACCCCACTAGACTATTTCTTGTGGGGTTTTCTTAAATCACAGGTCTACGCAAACCAACCACAAGACACTGATGCCCTCAAAGTCAACATACGCCACGCCATCGATGAAATACAGCCCGATTTGTGCGCCAGAGTCATTGAAAATTGGACTTCTCGTATGCGCGCCACCCAGCGAAGCCGAGGTGGACATTTGAGCGATATTATTTTCCATACATAATGCCTTCTTTCAAACAAAAAATAAATTTCATTTATACCTCTCACACAACTTGCTTTATTTCATTTTAAAGATCGAGCGCGCTTATTGGCGGACCAGATAGTTGTCAACTACTTGCTCCGATTTTGATTTTTTTTTATTTTCTTTTTTTAGTGTTGAAAAGACTTATAGGGAGCCTAGTTCGAGATTCCACCGTCACGAAATCGTAAGATTCGTATAACGTTGAATAAACAAACGTCCCAGTACTTGTGACAACTGATTTATTTAGAGAAGATTTGCCTGCATATTATTGGTAAATTTATCATGGGTCTTATGTCATGTTTCATATTTTCCATAAATATTTGTTCTCTTTTATTGTATAAATACGTTGTGTTTATTACGTTACACTTAAAAGTTGTGGTAACATATAGTATGTCCGCGGATGTGGTCTACAAGTTGTTTTTACTTGCCCAAAAAATAGTAATGACGTCGACAAAAATCATATTTTTTATACGGGGTGGTCAAAAATTACAAAATCTCAAAAAATGTTTAGTTTTCGGGAAAACGCTATTGTTCATGAAAGCTTTTGCTTGCCTAAAGTAATGTCGACACAAACTATGTTTATTATACTGTGCTGTGCTGTGACGCTCTCTTTCTCTTGTCGGTTCGGTGCCTAGTTTTATCTCGAGCGCCACTGTCTGTTTATAGTGCAGACAGACCACTTTTCCCTACGGGCGGGCGGTTCCGTAAGGGCCTTGGATAGCTGAGTGGAGACGGTGCGGAACTCCAAGGGTCACGTGATCCACAGATGCCTATCTTTGATTACCCTCTTAAAGAATACACAGATGAACAGTTACAACACGGTTTATTCCTCAGTCCAGTTTCAACAGGTTTATATACAGCTTATATACAGATCAGCTACAGGTGCTTCAGTCGGATTACAGTCAAGCGTGGATTAGAGTCAAACGGCATGTGCAAGCATAATAATTAGTATGCCTGCATACGAAAATACGGTCTTAGGGACCTATAACTTAGAGCCCTAGTCACTACGGGGACCCAAAATGGCGGCGAGTTTAAGCAAACAGCAGAGTCATGATAGCGGGCGGGGAAAAAGCAATAGCAATGTGATTGCGTGCAGACGATAATACAGTGCTGAGTTTAGGAACGTAGTACGTAGTACTCAGTTAGCGCGACTGTCGTGCGTACGAGTGAATAGCCCCTAGTTGCTCAGTAATTTACTGAGCCGGTCAGATTTCTCCCAGTAGTTTGATAGGGTAGAAACAGGAGGCTCCCTGCCTAGTAATTTGCTGAGGCAATCGCAGATTTCTCCGTAGTAGTTTGCTAGGGTAGAAACGGGAATCTACCTGCCCAGTAATTTTCTGGAGCAGTAACAGAAGGCACTATTCACTTATACCGACTTTTGAGGCGACCGCGATCACTTTTGTTCCGCTACTCGTCACTTTACTATTCGCACTTACTGTTCGCTACTTGTCACTACTTTTTCCGGACGGCGGTGTTGCTGCTGGTAGACGATGATGCTTACTGACTATTTCAGTGTGGCAGGCTGGCAGGTGGCAGAGCTTCTTTTATACGATTTCGGCCACGCACATTGTGACGTGTTATTGCTTTTTCTACAGGTGGCTTGGTGTGATTTTGCACACGGCACGTTAGTTCTGCACAGTTAGTTAGTTAGTTAGTGCGTTTTTAGCGGTTTTTACTTGGAGCAGCGTTGCAGACAGCTATTAAGGTGTACTAGGAAAAATGATTTACGCGGCGCGGTACCCAGAAGGGGCTTGTTTACTACTTGGCTGTAATCAGAACTGGATTTACAATTAAATACTAATGTACGGCTAAAAAGAAATGGAATTTTACGGCCTTTAATAACAGAATAAATTATAATACACAAACATGCGGCTTAATACTTACTAAAATATTAAGAAATTTACGTAATGAGGGGGAAATTATTACCACTTCATTACAATACAGGGTGGTCAAAAATTACAAAAGCTTAAAATTCGGTAAGAGTGAAGTTTGTACTTTGTGATCACCATGTATAAAAAACTAATTATGATTTTGCCACAATTATGTTTTTATACGGGGACAAAAATTATTATGTTTATTATACGGGGCGGTCAAAAATTACAAAAAGAAAATGTTATTTAAAAAAGTTTTTACTTGCCCAAAAAATAGTAATGACGTCGAAAAAAATCATATTTTTTATACGAGGTGGTCACAAATTACAAAATCTCAAAAAAATTTTAGTTTTCAGTTAAACGCTATTATTTATAAAAGTTTTTGGTTTCCTAAAGTAATGTCGACAAAAATTATGTTTAATATACGAGGTGATCAAAAATTACAAAATCTTAAAATTCGGTAAGTGTAAAGAGCGTACTTTTTGATCACCACGTATAAAAACTAATGGTGATTTTGCCACAATTATGTTTTTATACAACACAGCTTTTATATATACAACATATATTTATATATTTATATATACAACACAATTTTTGACAAAGCCATCACTATCTTTATATAGGCAAACAAAACTTTAATCGGAGCTGATATGAGTTGATTAGCTGAGTCGAATGACAATTTTTTACAGTTTTATTTATAAACAAAAATCTCAAATTCTTTTTGATAAGACATTGAACATCTCACTTCTTAAGAGCCTGACAGGCTGGTACACAAATGTTTCTCTTACAAATGCCCCATTGAACGAAATGAAGAATGGGCAATGACAGTCCTGAATGACAGAATGACAGTCCTCTTCTTCGCCTCGGGATTTTTTGGCATCTACAGTACAGTGTGGATTTCTGCCTGTTTGCGTAAACTGGATAATGGTCACTTAGCATATCCCTGCGGCAATGGTTTTCAAAAATAAGACGGGCCAAATTCATCGCAACGGCATCAACGTTCTCGATACACGGCAGATACGATCAAGTTATTAATCGAAAACATATTTGCTATATGCACGGCTAATGAATCTCAAACCTGACTGAATATCACATGCAAGATATTAACTTATTAACTTTCATCCGAAACTTAGGGGTGGGCTAAATATAAAGATTAACCCTGTACATGCAGAAATGCAGCCATTCTTGTTTCTGCGAAAATGATTATCCGACCTTTGGTAAATAATCATTTCCAACGCCCCCGCGGTTTGTCAATCAAAATTTAATCATAAATAAATTGACACGTTCTGCTCGTTAGCTCGAGCTCCAATAACGGGTGGTTTCGATTTTCCATACCTAGGGAGAATCCTATGGTCAAGATAAAGCCATTACCGCAGCTATTAGGAAAGTTCATTATTAAAAGTAGCTTCATTTACATCTACGTTGTAAATTCCTGTTTAAGAGCACTGTTCACTGTTTTGCGGTTTTTCAAATAGCACGCAAACTAATGTATATTATTAAAAACTTATAAATGTATATTATTGTTGTTAAATATTGTAGAATATTGTACTTATTCTTTTTTTAGCTTCCCAGTATTTATAATTCTAGAAATATACGTGCAAGCACGAATTTGGCTGAAAATAAAATCACCTATTATTATAATACAAGATGAATGTTATTTTTGTGTTGCACAGCAAAGTGCAACAGAAAAGTATTATAAATTTTATGTACGCAAATTCACTTGCCATTAATAATTGTTGAAATGCGAAATTAAAAAAAACAATAATAATTTGATTTTTGATTAAAAAACCAATGTAGTGCAATTTGACAATAGGGAACATTCCCATTTTTTTATTGCATAAAAATGTGCTACCATACTGAAAAATAAGATATGCAAAGTATGACGCCTTAATTGTCTATAATAATTTTTTTGTTATAAATTATCAACACTAATTTTATTGCCAACAAGATTTAAACGATTTGTAGGTTTTTTGATGCTGATTACAAATATGAAGTCAATTTTGTTGGATTGGCTCTATCTTTGGAGATATATTAGCAAATTATGATAAAATAAAGAAAAAAAGCAACTTAATAGAACAGTGGTCCCCATGAGCAACTTTCAGTAAAAATGACAGTGTTTTTGAAATAGAGAAACGAAAAAACGATAAAATCCATAATGATTTATTAGGTATAATAACAGAGAAATAATTTAACTTACATCTTATTACATCTAATCTGTAGGGAAGAAGCTTTTTTATATGATTTTCTTTTATGAGGATTGTTAGGAGCATCACGTTGGAGGCTGCAGCAATAGTCTGCCATCATATGCTTATCCCATCTGCCTTGATATCTTTCTTCCATCACCTTTATATCCTGGTGCAATCTTTCCTCTTGTTCCTCACTTAAGTCTCCAAGATTGGCGGGAAATTTATCGAAGTGGCTATGAAGAAAGTGTACTTTAATACTCATATTAGTACAGTGCCGTTCAATTGAAAGTAAACGACTCTTATGAGAAATTTTGGAAATTTTCCCATTGTGAAGCAGGCTTTTGTAAACAGATCACATTCAAAATTATTTTAGGTTGAAGTATCTGTCAGTTATAGGGTGACAGCATTTTATATACAGTATTTTATTAAGGAAAATCTATATGGTAAGGACGTCTCTTGAAAAAAAATCCATTAAATTAACAAACTAACTGAGAACTTAAGCAAATTACTATGAATTAATATTTGGTCCAAGCACCATTCGCGTTTATAACTTTTTGAAGCCTATTTCTCATAGACAATATTAGTGTCCTGGTGTAACCCTCGCCAATATTTTCCCAGGCATTTTCAATCGCCAACCACAGTTCTTCTACGTTCGCTGGTTGGAAATTTCTGCTATACATTTTTTTTCCATTTGTGCCCATACATTTTCTATCGGATTTAAATACGGCGACTTACGAGGGCCAAGACAGAGTGTTAATATGGTTTGTATTCAGCCATTCAGTAACATCTCGTGATTTGTGAATAGAGGAATTATCCTGAAATATAAATTTAATTGAAATATGGAAAAATGAAAGAGGAAATAAAAATATTTTCCTGCTGGAAAGTGAAGTTCTCGGGATATAAAATGGAAATGGAAGGTAACATAACATATTCCAAAATGCGAGCGTAGCTTTGACCAGTAAGACGCTCTCTGATTCTCCAACTAACACCTGCTCCTTGGCAACATATCCATGCCCACACGTTGATAGAGAAGCGATCACTACGAGCTGTAGGATTTATATAGCGCTCTTCATATCGGCAATTTCTTGGGCGGTATACACGCACAGAGCCATCATAGCAGGATTGAAAAACTTTTTCGTCTGAAAAAATTGTGTTGTCCCAAAAGTCCTGTGGCACACCGACAAATTGGTTGGCAAAGTTTAACCTTTGCTCCTTATGCCGTGGCAACAGAGCAACTTTATTTGCAGCCGAAAAATTCTTCAGCTCAGATGCTCTGATACGTCGTCTTGCGGTTTCCACAGAAGCAGGAAGCAGGCAGTCACTGCTGTATCAAAAGGATTTTGTCGGAGGTGGTCAAGGACGAGTTTGTCTTCCTCCATAGTACTGAATTTCTGACGGCCCCCTCTATGGACGTACTCAACAGTTCCTTCTGCATTCCATTTTTGCTTAATTTTGTAAATGCAGCCTTTACTCACATTCAAAGTATCTGCAACTGCTTGCATTGACCATCCGTTCTGCAGTAACATCACAGCTCTCATTTTTTGCGGTTCAGTTAAGCGCGGCATAATAATAATAATAATTATTATAAGGAAAACTTCAAAATATAGAATAATTATTAGTAAACTGACAAATAAAATTGACACTCAAGTTTTGATTACCTGAAAGCCTGTTTCACATTAATTAAAAAAATCGTTTACTTTCAATTGAACGGCACTGTATCTGAGTTTTTAAAGTTCAATAACATCTGTTGTACCAGCTGCTCATGACTGTCCGCTTTGTGGTTACCCAAGAAGTTCTTAACCACCGAAACAAAGCTACACCAAGCAGCAGATTCAAGTGTCGTCATATTATTTGCAAAATTAGAGTCCTTAATAAGTTTGCGAATTTGGGGGCCATACCTGCTTTTAGCTTTTCCATACTTAGCTTAGGAAACGATCTACAAATGTATTCGAAGCACTCTCCATCTTTATTCCAAGCCTTAACAAATTGTTTCATTAGTCCTAACTTGATGTGGAGCGGTGGGAGAATGATTTTCTCACGGTCAACCGTTCGTTTATAACATTTGCTGTTTCTAAAGTCATATGTTGTCTTATTGGCCCATTAATCCTCTTCCAATGATCTTGCTTCGCCCTACTATCCCACAAGCAGATAAAACAAGGGTATTTCTTGTACCCACCTTGCTGCCCAAGCAAGAAGTTCACCATTTTTAGATCCACACAAATGGAAAACTGATGCTCTTCATAGCAGAGTTTCTGCAACACTAACTTAATGCTTTGAACAAGTTTCACCTCTCGTGTTCTATAAATTGTTATTTTTATATCTGGATTTACACACTTTTTTTCTTTTAACCTGGATGCTAGAAGTTCAGATGCTTGCTTTGATAGACCAAGGTCCCGTATCGGGTCATTTAGTTCTTCTTGGGAGAACTGCTGGGGGTGTTGAATCTATTCCCTCATATTCACTTCCACTGCTACTGTACTGGTCCTCAATTTCTTTCTATTTATGACATCGAAACATCTGGCAATGTGGTATATACTTACACGGCAACGGCAACCTCTTCGCGGCAACCTCTTCGCTATGCGGCACAGGACCTCGTGCTGATTCTAATTCAGGATATTCCCATTTGCGTTTCTTGTATATGTTAAATCCTTTTACATTTACTAAACAAAAATAACAATCGTCGTGGTGGTTTTTGGGTTCTCTCCACCCCATTGGCACACCAAATTTTAAACTTTTTCTGTTTTGGTTTGTCCATTGTCGTAAACATTCGACACATGTTTTGCACACTATATGGGGAGCCCAGCACTTGTCTTGCTCTCCAAACGTAACGGTCGCACCAGCAACTACCTGTCGCTCCGAACACTGCATTCGGAGCACAACCGACGCACTGCTTCGAACACTGTATTCGGAGCGCAGCTGACGCTCTGAAAATTCAAATACTGACTGTAAATACGTCCTCTATACGTGCATATTCGTGAAACAAAATCGGCTCAAGACCTATGGGATAGGTTAAAATCATTGTTCGATGATTCCGGCTTTACTAGGCGAATAAGTTTGCTGAGAAATCATATCTCTTTGCGGTTAGAAACATGTGAATCAATGGCTTCCTATGTTAACCAAATGGTTGAAACGGCTCAGAAACTCAGAGGTACAGGATTCAACATTGATGAAGAGTGGATTGGTTCTCTACTTTTGGCGGGTTTATCCGAGAAATTTGCGCCAATGATTATGGCCATCGAACACTCGGGAATTTCCATTACGTCAGACGCCATCAAAAGGCTGTTGGACATGGAATTGGAAGTCGGTAGTACAGGTAGCGCTTTTGCCAGTAAAGTTCAACAAATAAATCGTACTGGAGTGAAGTCATCGCATCGTAGTGTTGGTAGTACTGGTAACACTGGTAACAGTTGTATTAAGTGTTTTGGATGTAAGAAATTAGGACATTTTAAGAACAGATGCCCGAATCAAGGGGATGTGAAGACCAACAATGCTTTTAGCGCGATCTTTCTAAATGGCAAGTTTAGTAAAGATGATTGGTATGTGGATTCTGGAGCTAGTGCCCATATTACATTATTAGAAGATCAGCTGATAAATGTGAGGCAGAGTGAGCCTTAAGAAATTATTGCAGCCAACAATTCCAAGGTACTAGTTAAATGCATGGGAAATATAAATATACAGACCCGAATAGGTAAGCAAGTAGGTACATGATATTGTAATCACAAATGCTCTTTGTGTTCCGGATGTTACCACCAACCTTATTTCTGTTAGCCAACTGATAAAACATGGAAATTCTGTAATTTCTGAATCACATGGATGTAAAATATACAATAAGAATAATACATTAATAGCTACTGCAGACTTAGTTGGAGACGTATATCGATTAAATATACATATGGTTCAGAATGGGGAAAGTTGTTTTGTAGCAAACGCAAATACATGGCACAGAAGGCTTGGTCACATAAACTTTACACACCTGAAGAAAATACACAGTGGTGTAGTTGATGGGGTTATTTGTAAAGGGAAAATAGAAAGAGAAAGCTGTATAGTTTGTTGCGAAGGCAAGCAAAATAGATTAGCATTTAATCATGTAGGTGCAAGAGCTAATGAACTGCTGGGAGTAATTCATGGGGATGTTTGTGGACCTATGGAGGTTATGTCTGTAGGAGGCAGTAGATATTTCTTAATACTGGAAGATGATTATAGTCGAATGTGTTTCATATGTTTTTTGAAAAGCAAAGATGAAGCTTTCAAACGCTTTATGGAATTCAAAAATGTGGTAGAAACACGGAAAAATAAGAAAATAAAAATATTCCGGACGGACAATGGAGGAGAGTTCTGCAGCAAGGAATTTGAAGATTTTCTTAAAAAATTTGGTATAATTCATCAGACCACGAATCCCTGAACAAAACGGATTAAGCGAAAGAATGAACAGGACAGTGGTGGAGAAAGCAGGATGCCTTTTATTTGATTCTAATCAGGATAAAAGTTTATGGGTAGAGGCGGTGAACACGGCAGTGTATCTGAGAATAATCTATGATGTTTCGATATGTGCCTGTACTAATAAGTTCAACATTCTATTTGAAGGTAAAGAAGAGCTGATCAATACCGGCGAAAAACTAATTCTAGTCTGAAAAATCCAATTTTTCAGTTTTTTTGAGGTTTTAACGATTTTTTTTGCTAGAAGTGCTATATTTTTATTTTTTTTCGAAAAGTTGGTGTAATTACGAAGAAATTAAAAAAAAGTGAGCCGTTTAAGATAAAATCTAGGAAGTTCTTGACCGACTTAAAAAAACGGTTTTTCTCGAAAAAACGTCAATTTCTCAAAAATTAATTAAGTTATATAATATTAATTTAAAAAATTCTACTTATTTGTCATACAAAACAGTACGATTAGTCCAAGTTTCATACTGATAACTTTATTTTTCGTGAAATAAGAAATAAAAAACCAAAAATATGGTTTTTTAAATTTTACGCAGATTTTGAGGTTATGTGAGAAAAATTTTCGAACAAAAGTTGTACATTTTCGTATTACCTGCAACTTTCTCATTTAACTTTTTTCTCTGAAACCATTACTTTTGCCGGGATTTGCGAAAAACCTACCCCTTTTCACCCCTACCGTTCAGCCCCCGCAAGAGGTCAGCTGTTCGGTTAATGACAGAATAACTACTATCTACTCCCCAACCCATTTCCGCTGAGTTTTACCTGTGAGGAATTAATCGGGAAATTCATGTTTTTGAGCTAATTTGCCTGGCCTACTTACGGAAGTCCCGATCCCAGCAGTCACCGCTGGATTTCATAGATCATTCGGCCGCTTACCGGCGCACCGCCTACCGAATATTGTAGTTTGTGACGTCACAGCTCTTTTCGGGCCGCTCTGATCTTGTGTTTTTGTGAAGTGCACGTTTTATTACAACGTTAAGCTTTTTTAGTGTTATTTCTATATTTAAAACGTTAGTCATGTTCATGTTCCCTATTCCGGCAAAAATCGACGACTCGTTAAATTCGGTAAAGTTGTAGCGCTTCGGAAATCTATTTAAGTTTGTGTGAAGCTAGTGCTCCTTCGTTTCTTGTTTGTGTAAATGAAATTCCCTTCGAATCAGAGCCATCATAACGAATGTAGTCATACAGCCTCGAGGTTCAGTTATAAATTCTCCTGTAAGGTTTCTCGCTTTCAAGTAATTCACGACTGTTCCGTGTTCCGTGACCTATTTTCGAAATGTTAGGGGTCACGGGGTTATTGCCAAGCATTGCTCTTGCTCTTAGTTCAGTCACGTTAAATCCGTTCACGGATTAGCCCCCGAATTAGTATCTATAAATTGCAACCAATCTGGAATTGATTTTCCACTAGAAAGTTTTTTGTCACTAGCGCGCATTTTTTAATCGGTTTGAAGCATGGGCGTCGCCAGTTTTCAAGCTAGGGGGGCGCTCAAACCGTTATAGCGCCGCAGGTAAAAATTATGAATATTTTCAAGGTCACGCGCTGTCGTGGTACATCATAAATTCAAGGAAAAATCCATTTGAGCAAAAATATAAACTTTCACAAAAAAATATTTTTGGATTTGAGTACTTTTTTGAAAGAAAAATAATATTTATTCACAAATTATACTCACTGTATAAATAAATTGGAATTAATAAATTATATTAAACGACGAAATTTTATAAAAGACGCTAGGAACGACGGAAAATCAGTAAATTTGTCTATCCAAACCTTTCATTAAAAGAAACTTGAATCTGTCACCTTGACCGTTTTTGGTAATACCACTTTACAATTTGAACTTTGTGTCTCGAAACACGTTTTTAAGAATTATGCAAAAGTTATAAGCGAAAGCATAAGAATACAAATAGCTGTTTTTTACTATTTGTTTAATAACAATTGAAGCAAGCCATTTGTTTTTATTAAAATCGAAAAGCGCCGATTACCGCGTCAACTCTGCCATAGTGGTGTCATCTGAAAATTGGGTTTAGGAGACTGAACCGTCGTTAGTTATTCTGGACAATGAATGGTACCACAGCACACTTTCTGACAGTGGCTTCCCATTCACTTCACATCACATCACATTTAACTTTTATATATTTTTTAAAAGTTAATTTAATTTTTATTTTGCTATGTTTTGGCCGAAAAAATTGTTTTTTCTGGACAATATAGCATATTTATCTAAGTAAACTATCATTTTAGACCAGTGATATGGATAAATTAAAAAAATTTGCTCGTGGTGCATTTTACGGCCCAGTAAAAGGTATGTGATCCAGAGAAGCAAGAGGAGCTTTGCTTCCCTTAAACTACATACTTAAATTTATTGTATACTCAATTGCATTATGTAAAACCATTATGTTTTAAATAGGAATGTCACATTATATATGTTGATAAAAATAGAAACAAAAAAACTTGATGAAACTGAAGACCTAATTTCGGTTAACAGTATACGACAGTTGTTTTAAAAAATCGCTCACTATAATGGTTTAAATTGGGCTGTGTCCCTACTATTTTAAACACAATTTAATTTGAAATTAGCAGGCCCGTTTAATTGCTATTGTTCTAGATGAAACAACCGATATGACCAATTTAATTCAATATCTGTTACGCTATGCCAAAAAGGATAAGAATTGAGTTACACTAAATATTGAGATATTTCATAAATCACCCGATGAATTGCCTGATTATAACGAACAGGACTGTATTGAGAACCATTCTAATGAAATCGATGAAATATTTAGCAATATTTTCATTGAAGACATCGATATAGACTATTTGACAGGCGAAATGTCTGTGATAACCTATTTAGCGGGTTATTGCATATTGTCATATCGCTTTAAAGAAATTAAAATGCATTCATTCATTTTCAACGAGGAAATTATTGTCGAAGATAATAATGAAGATAATGAAGAACATGGTCTTCATTATCCTCGAGATCCAGTAGTCCAAATAGTTATCATTTCGTATATAATATTTCAAAGGGTACTTAATGACTTTGAAAATGAATTTTTGAATGTTTTTTTCAAAGATCATTTTTGCCCACCTTAATTTTTAAATTTCTCGTTAAACAGGAACATCTAATATATTTTGACGGTTGCAATACACACTCCGTAAAAACCGTTATTGGTATTTTACTGAGTAGTATTTCCAATACACGAATTAAAAATTACCGTGGGAAAAAAAATGACCGGTTAGGTAAATGTAATAAAAGAAAACTTAATACTTATTTAAAATGAATGTAGATTAACCTATCTAGGTAATTGTATAATTTTGGTCAATCCAAAAATTCAATGATGAATTGAATGATGCATTACGTACTCGATATAATTTATTGACGTCATGACATCTTGTTATCTGAGAATGCAAAAAAATAGACATCAGTCAAGGGCCGACCTATACTTTTACCGCGGACGTTAGTTTCACCATTTATGTTTTCACAATATCCGCAATTGTAGATTCAGGGATAATAAGATCAGTTGATTTTTGACGTATCGATTTGCGTTTGTAATATTGCTGGATAATATTTTTTCTTATTTTCTCGTTAGTGGCTATACCTCGCGCCATTTTTTCATAAGTGTAACTTAGTAACAAGGACGTATACACTTCTAATGATGTTTACAGTGCGGCAATTTGACATTATACTGCGGTGCCGAAATAGTGTGGAGTGATTCATCACCGGCATATGGACGGCTCATAGTGGAGCGGATCTACGAAAAAAAAGGGGTCCAAACGGAAATGACATTTTTGAAAAAAAAAAATTCCACCTTGTTCATAATGTTCCCCCTACCCCCTGGTAACTTTTTCCGGTAATTGTTGTCCACCAGGGGGCGCGCGCGGCCTTTCAAATATTGTAAAATCGGGTTTTTTTTAGATTACGCGTAATCGAAGAGACGGATAGAAAAATATTTTGAACAAGAAAAATAGGTCTCTTCGATACGCGTAATCTGGTTTTGGACCCGTCAAAATCGCTCCATCAGAACCGAAGATACAGCGGTTTTAAAATTTTTGTTTTTTAGGGGGACAAGAAAAAGGGAGTGAGCGAAAAGTGATAGGGGTGTTGGGGGAAAGGGAGTGGTATTGGGAGGCTGTCTTTTTTTCCCTTGTAGGTAATGGTTATCGAAAGCCCAGGCCGAAATTTTTTTAAAAATGAGATGTCTCAATTGGGGAAGGGATGAGAGGGGAGAGGGTGGAAAAGGGTTAAACGGGTGTATCTCCGGCCCTGAAAACCGATTTAAAAAAATAAAAATGGATTTTTTTTGTTTTTTATAAGGAATCGAGGACAGTCTGAAAAAAAACAAAACTCAAAAACACGGGCGTGGGGGGTGAAAATAAAAACGTTATTTTTTTTTGTTTATTTTTTTTTGTTATGGCAAGGAGAGGGGAGGGGCGCCTATTATATAGAAAAAGTTGGGCAATTGTATAAACTTTACTGAAAAAAAAAATTTATCGATTTCGTTCATTAAGGATGTCAGGGCGTCGAATCTAGGTTAAAGCCCTGTAGAAGGGCGAGGAGATGTCCTACGCCATTAAGCCAGGGCTCATTCCCAAGGTGAAGGTTTCCCCTATTAATTTAAAAAAAATCCCGATCGCACCAATAGTTTTCATACGCGCGCGAGTTGGGACGCTGGGAATTTGTTGGAATATTATTTTCTCTCGCCAGTATCTCCAGCGGCAGAAGAGTGGGCGTGGACTCTACCCTCTCTTCCCGCGCGCTATCCCGACTCACACACAGAGAGTTTCCTTGCGATTCCTTCCTTCCTTTATTCTCTCATTTCGTTGTCCATTTCAACGGTGTTTTTTTCTTCACGATGAATTTTCGAAGCGGATTCAATTGTTAATGCTTAATTGGGCAATGACGAATTTTTTTTTTAGGTAACAGCGAGAGCAGGAAGGAAGAGGAGGAGGGGTTATAAATAAAGAAAAATAAATCACAATTTATAATTAACATTTCTCATAATATATTTATATACAACATCATAAATAAACAATTTTTCGGCCATATACTTATACATAATATCACTACTTGAGTCTGATAACCGCAGCGCCTAAATCCAATCGAGACCTGCTTTTTTAGTTGGAATCTCTATTTCTGCGTCGCTACCACTTGATTCGTCTTCGCTTTCATATTCCCAATATGAATCTGGGTCATTATTTTCCAAATTTTCATACAAGTTTGCATACAAAAAATTTCTGCAAGCATCGTCATGCACCCCCGATCTGCGTTTATTAAAAATTGAGGAAATTAGATTAAGATTGTTCAGTAGAAGGAAAAAAGTACTATTTATTGTATAGATCAAGAATAAACACGCAGTACTTACAGCAGCTTCAGTAAATTAATGTACAGGCGATAACGGGATTTTTTTTTGTATTTATTTTCCACTCAAACAGAATGATGCAGTCTGGAGAGATAACCTTCTTGCAGGCACTGCACCCGTGGGAAAAGTTGAGAAAATGTCACTAATGTCAGGCTTACCTTCCTGAGCTCCGATTTCATTCCCCTCCTCACCTTGCCGTCATCCCCCGTGCGTGAAGAGAGGGTAGAGTCCACGCCCACTCTCTGCCGCTGGAGATACTGGCGAGAGAAAATAAAATTTCCCAGCGTCCCAACTCGCGCGCGTATGAAAACTATTGGTGCGATCGGGAATTTTTTTTTTAATTAATAGGGGAAACCTTCACCTTGAGAATGAGACCTGGCTTAAGGGCGTAGGACGTCTTCTCGCCCTTCTACAGGGCTTTAACCTAGATTCGACGCCCTGACGTCCCTAATGAACGAAATCGGTAAATTTTTTATGTTATACATTATGTTATACATTATTATGTTTATGTTATTTTTATGTTTAAGTTTATACAATTGCCCAACTTTATCACCTCCTTTAACACTTTAACACTTTAACTTTATCACCACCTCCCATAACAAAAAAATAAACAAAATAATAACGTTTTTATTTTCACCCCCCACACCCGTATTTTTGAGTTTTGTTTTTTTTCAAGCTGTCCTCGATTCCTTATAAAAAAACAAAAAAAATCCATTTTTATTTTTTTTAAATCGGTTCATCAGGGCCGGAGATACACTCGTTTAAACCTTTTCCACCATCTGCCCTCCCAACCCTTCCATAATTGAGAAATCTCAAAAAAATGGGCCTGGGCTTCCGATAACCATTACCTACAAGAGAAAAAATCAGCTTCCCAGTCCCACCCCCTATCCCGCAACACCCCCATTGCTCACTCCCTTTTTCTTGTCCCCCCTAAAAAACAAAAATTTTAAAACCGCTGTATCTCCGGTTCTAATGGACCGATTTTGACGGGTCTAAAACCAGACCAGTTCAAAACATTTTTCTATCCGTCTCCTCGATTACGCGTAATCTAAAAAAAACCTGTTTTTACAATTTTTGAAGTGCCGCGCGCGCCCCCTGGTGGACAACAATTACCGGAAAAAATTACCAGGGGGTAGGGAAGAACATTATTAACCTGTTGTAAAAAAAAATTTTTCAAAAAAGTCACTTCTGTTTTCAAACTTAGATCCGCTCCACTATCAGGGAGATCAGGGGCGAAGGGAGCAAAATTCCATAGGCGTATCATTTTAGAGGGGACAGAATAAAAAAAATTAAATAAAATATCCAAGTTATTAACATTGTTTTTAAGTGTACTTGTGGTGGTTTTTTTTATTATTTTAAGAAAAATACTGTTATTAGATGGTTCTAAAAATGTGTGATATGTATACTCTATAAGTTTTCTTTATCAAGTTCATTCATAAACTAATAATTTTTAGTATTATTCATATAACACTAATAAGTATTACTTAAAGCATTAATTAAAAGTAATCTAAATTAGTAATATTTAGTTTAAAAAATTTTACAGTTCAGGTCGATTTGTAGTTAATTAAAACCGAGATTAAAACAGTTAATGCTTACCCACCCAAAGAGAGATATTCAAAACATATCTTGTAGAATTCTGCCGTTTGTAGTTTAAAGGGACGTAGGAATAGCAAGCTACACACAAGTGGCCCCTCTAAATCTATCTAACGACATCTACCGCCATGCTAAAACTATACCTAACATCACTATATATCACTATATATATATATATATATATATATATATATATATATATATATATATATATATATATATATATATATATATATATATATATATATATATATATATATATATATATATATATATATATATATATATATATACCACTATATATACTATATCACTATGTAATTTGTTCAGAAAGAAAGAATCAGGTTATCGTACTATTCCACATTATTCACTGTCACTCTCACTATCACTGCCACTGGAACTGCTATCGGCGCTATCGCCGAGACGGATTATAAGGGGTTCTACCAAAGTTTCCTGCCTTGTATCTAGATCCCACATGCGTTGTTCCTCTTTTCTTACGTGCATAATGCACTTAGTCCAAGATTCCGCAGTGACTCTGGCATTATTTAACAATAATTTTACTTCTCCTAGTTTAAAAGTGCGATTATTTCTTGCTACATCGGTTTTTATTTGGGTTTATTTGGGCCCAAATTAATTCGATTGGATTCAATTCGCAGTGATAGGGTGGTAGAAGAAGTATTGTCACATCGCGAGCTTTTGCCATTTTATCGACGACGTATTTAATGTACCGACTCTTTTCCCGTTGGGCAATTTTCAGGAGCTGCACTTTGAGCATATTATCATCACAATCCAGGCTTTTTGGTTTTAGCCACTCTAAAATCTTCCCTTTCCTCCACGCTGAAGTTGGCAACTTCTCCATTGTCCGGCTGTGATAAGGCGCATGGTCCATCACAACAACTGCACCAGGTTCTATAGAAGGCAATATGGAAGAAAACCACTCTGCAAAGACTTCGCTTGTCATATCTTCATGGTAATCTCCTGTTCGCCGCGATTCAAACACATTTAAACTATTTTCCAGAAATATTTTCTTCGCCATAAAACAATTTCGTTTTTCTCAATAAGAAGACTTTTCCGATCTCGCTTTATATGACGAAAATTCATCTCGTGCATAGTTCTCAAAAGAACTTTTCGAGATAACTTGGGTAAAGATTGATCCTCAGAAATAGCACGTAAAATTTACTTCAGTGTCGGAATCTCATTTTAAAAAAATAAACTATGGATAATCCGGCGAATTGCGTATTTGACATCATCGTCGACGTCAATTTTCTTTCTGCCACAAGTTTCCGTTTTCTTCTTTTTTGCAAGCAATGGGTTCCTCATCTGTAATTGCACGAAACACACTATTCACACAGACTTTTGTCAACGAAGCGCATATATCAACTGCCTCAGTTTTAGTGATTCCAGAATGCCGTTCCAATATTCCTTCGTATACATTTTTGATGATTTTCAGTTCTCCTTTTGTCAAATTCGGTCATTTACGATTGGAATTATTGGTTTTAGAACCACTACTACTCGCATTCGTCGCTTCCATCGCATAAAAACACTAAACAATCCCGTATAACACAATATTACACAATATACGTATACACAATATTATAGTTATAATTAATATTAACACAACACAATATTATAATTAATTTATATCGCGAATCAACCGTGCATAACACATAAAGAAATGCCACTGTCGCGCCAAAACATACATGAAACAGCGCATGCGTCAATATATCCATGGAAATCCCACATCTCCCTCTGACCAATGAAATTTCATTTAATTTAGAACTCACGAATGAGAGCGGTAGACCCGCTTACTAATGAGTTCTGCCCACCATTTGTATAGAGTGTACACAAATTTGCACACTAAGAAATTCTGTGATCCATTGCAAATAGGCAGACCGTTCAATTGTGATGGTGGTGTGATATTATGTATGAATCACTCCACACTATTTCGACACCAGAGTTATATAGTACCCTGCACATGTTTTTTAGCAAATCCTACTAGTAATACGTTTCGTGACCGAACATTTAGTTCTCAGCATATTTTGCTATAATTTTATTGGGGTTTTGGGTATACACTGTTTCTACCACAATAAGGGTCTTTGCGTGAGGCATGACGCGTGACGGCCCAGTCTCTTGAAGACAAAATCGTCTTTTCCACAAAAGTCGATAATTTCACATTTACTTTATCGAATTTTTTCCAAACTACATGCTTGCGGTACTCGTATATAAATTTAGATTGAATTAAAGTGGAATGCCGAAAGCTAAATTACATTAACGTTGAAGCCAATAAATAGATGAATGCGGGTAAATTCATTGCATTAGTACAAAATTAACCTCCAGTTTAATAGCCAATGCCATATTATGTAATGGCAGTTGTATAGTGTCATTAAATTCGAAATAGCGGCGCGCTGACATGGTTTTAAATGGAGCTTAACTATAATAATGGCCCAATTTAAATTGGCTTTGTTTAAATAACCCTCGGTAGGTTTCATACATGCGAGAGTATCCGGGGTGTATCCAGGGAACTGAATCATTTTATAAGATATTAATTATTATGCCACGATTGGGGATTTTATACTCTTGCCCTACAATTTTAATTGAATTTAATAAGCTTCATTTGGCTGGAAATATAAATTATGGTGGTCCTGAAATCTTATATTTCAAAGAAAATACATTTATGCCTGCAATTTAAAAAAAGATAATGATTAACATGTTCTTAACTGGCAGGTTAGCGACCTTTTACTCGAGTCTTAATGTCAATTCAAATGTACACGGTAATTTGACAGAGCATATTAAACTTAGAGCTGTTGGAACGCCACATTTCTCCATTTTGATAGAATAGATTTAGCCAATTGATAAGATTTATTGCCGCGGCTGGTGTTTCATAGGCCAAGGCTATGACACTAGCCAAGGCATTAAATCTGCTTTTCTGCCCTGGAAAACCCTGTGAAATTCTGTTTTGTATGTTTGTTACTTGACAACTCCGTCATTTATACATCGATTTTAAAAATTCTTTTTTGTTGGAAATGGGGTATTTCCAGGTGGGTGCCATTTTAGTTTTATTGGTATTGGACCTTGGATTCCGAAGATATACGGGAAACTCACCAGATATATCGGGAAAATGGCGAATGCGCCGGTCACAACCCTAATTTATACATATTTAAATTAGTAGTAGTAGTAGTAGTAGTTTATTTGTATATAGGCTATATATGCCATTACAAAGAGGTTAGTGTAAAACATTATAACTACAGCTAAGGTCAATGCGGGTAACTGGGACACCGGGGTAACTCGGCCATATGTCTATTTCTTTCATATTAATCATTTTGAACTTCCCGCCTAGAAAGTGGCGGTTGCTTAGCCTCCAGTGCGTTCATTACATGTGGTGTTGTTATTCTAAGTGCTCAAATTTTTATTGAAAAAACACAAGTTTGTTAGTGTTAACGAACTAGCTTGTACAACGAGTAACACCTTTTTCCTCATTGACCCCTGGTAAGTACTTTTTTCAACAAATTTAGTCAAAATCACTTTGTATGCTTAGAAAATAGTACGTTAAAGATAGTATATCAATATTTTAAGGTTAGAAATCCAAACATAATTTGTAAATGTTGTGTTCCAGTTGCCCCCTAAAAAATCTGTACCGGGGTAACTGGAACATAATAATTTGGGGAAACTGGAACTTAAATTCCACTTACCCCGGTGTCTCAATAATATTCTTTTATTTCTTATAGGATCAATATGGTTCGGAATTACAAACGAAAAACTAGTAAAGGAGCCGATGGAGGAGCATATAGCAAAGATGCACTAAAGCAAGCTACTGACGATGTGATTAATGGAAATAAAACCATTTACGGGGCGGCACGTTTTTATGGAATCCCAAAATCAACTTTGAGACACTATGTGGTCGGCACTAGAGGAAAAGGGATAGTTTCTAAACAAGTAAAGGGAGGAGGAGGAAAGGAAGCGATGGATGCTAAAGTCGAAGAAGAATTAGCTGCGACTTTGACACAAATGCAAGACTGGGGATATGGATTGTCCAGAGAAGAAGTATTAGAATTAGTTCAGTTCTACATAAAAAAAAATAAGCTGGCCACAAGATTTAAAGATGACCGACCAGGAGAGGAATGGTTCCTAAATTTTTGTAAACGTCAAAAGCTATCACTTAAAAAACCACAAGGAGTCGAGGTAGCAAGGAAGAAACAAGAAAATCTTTGGACCATTTATGGGTTTTTTGATTTACTGGAAAAAACTATTAAAGATCTAAATATAGGAAGTAGACCTGGCCACATATTTAACTGTGACGAGACATCATTCTCGAGTGATCCTTCCAAAACCAAAATTTTGGGAAAGGTTGGTACTAAATGTACCAGAACTATATCCACATGTGGCAGAGAAAATACTAGTGTGTTGATGTTGTTCAGCTTCGGGCCAAAAACTGCCGCTATTGACCATATTCAAGGGGAAGAATGTTCTGGAATCTATGATTCCTGAAAAAGCTGATCCTTTGGACAAAACAGCTTTCGCAACTTCCGAAAAAGGTTGGATGGCGATAACAATTTTCTCCAGGTGGTTCGAAAAATGTTTTTTGCCTAATATCCCAAATGAACGCCCAATCCTTCTAATAGTGGATGGACATGTCTCTCACATATCTTGTGATTTAATAAGAAAATCAATTAATAGCGGGATCACCATTCTTAAACTTCCTCCTCATTCTACCCACATCTTACAACCTTTAGATGTAGGAGTTTTTAGGGGAATGAAAAGTCAATGGGATAAAACTTTATGTAAATGGCAAAGAGCTAATCCCAGAAGAAAGATTCCGAGGAGTGAATTTGTTCAGGTTCTTAACAAAGAGTATGGACAAATGCCGATTAGCAATATCATTAATGCTTTCAAAGCAACAGGTATATACAATTCAGCATTAAGTGGCCCTGATCGCCTTCAAATTTCACAAAAGGTGTTTCTGGAATCGGATTTCCTGAAATATAAGAAAGAGAAAACTAACCCTGAAATGGTATTAACTAACCCTATTATTATAAATGATAAATCCATTGAAAATCCAAACGACGATGTTGAACATACCCATCAGAAAGATGTTGAACCCCTCCATATTATACCAGCACTGAAGCTGAAGCGTCCATTTCACACCAAAAAGAAATTGAGACACCCAACATTGAATTATGCTCTGCGCCTTCGACTTCAAACCAGACTAATACTGAAGTGGATATAGAATTTGGTCCTGGTACTTCAAACAAAAATTCAGGCCTGGAAGCAAACTCTTTTCAAGAAATTTTGCCAGCCTGTTAATTAAAGGGAAAGATGATCAGAAAGTAAAAACTACCCAAGCAACGAGGAGAAGAATTTGTGTAGGCGCAGAAATTATAACCACAGAAGAATATTTCAGACAAAAACAGCAGGAAGAGGAACAGAAGAAAATTAAAGAGGCGAAGAGAGCTAATAATTTAACCGAGAAACAAAAGCTAAAAGCAAAAGGTAAAAGTACTTCTAGTGCAAAATCGAAACAAAAAGAGAAAAAGAAAATATACAGTGCAGCTAGAAAAAGAGCAAGATCCTCCTCAGAATCGTCAGATTCGTCAGCCTCATCATTAGAAAGGGAAATACAAAATAATTACATTGATGAGAATGATGACTTAGTAGATGAGAATTTCTCTTACATGGAGGAAAACAATGAACAATGAATTCTTACCGAAAAGTAGCGAATCATTACAAGATGAAACACAAAATAACAACATTAACGAAAATGATGACTCACTGAATCAAGAGCTATTTGGCATGAATGCAGCCAATAACTGCTCTCCAGAAAATAATCCACAAAATCTCAGTGAGCATGTAGAAGTAACAGACTTT
The DNA here is from genome assembly GCA_964058915.1 of Tetropium fuscum. Taxonomy (NCBI): domain Eukaryota; kingdom Metazoa; phylum Arthropoda; class Insecta; order Coleoptera; family Cerambycidae; genus Tetropium; species Tetropium fuscum. The sequence goes on along the minus strand of CAXKVY010000846.1, from coordinate 46,206 downwards.
CTTCTATGTAGTTTCATTTACGACAAAGATACATAAAAAGAAAAAAAAAGAATTTTGTATGTCAAGTCACTCGAATAAATTCTAAAGATTTTGAAGTTTCTTGTCTTAGACAGAACAATGATTTTTATGTCTTTCCAAATGTACCCGATACTGTCAATATTACAAAAGACCAAATTGTGAGAAAATTGTCCAAACCTGTAAATAAAAGAGGCAAGTTTATGTTTGTTGATGACGGTGACACCTTTGATGAATAATTAATGCATAGGCACGTTTATATTGATATAATGTATTATACAAATTTTGTTAAGTTTTGGTTAAGTTTAAAGTTTACTTGTATAAATACATAATAATAATTTTTTTACTCTCTCTCTATGTATGTTTACTTAATTTAGTGCAGTAAGAAATAGTAAGAATGGACAGTCTATTAATACATCTCCCATATTTCTGTTAGTTTCAAAGATAAAAAAATGAAATTTGGGGTATTTACTGAACGCATGTTTCAATAGCTTCCAGTTGCCCCACATAATCTTCAATGCATTTTCCTACTAACTTACACCTGTGGATTCCAGTTGCCCCAATGGCTGGGGTAACTGGGCACATTGTCAACAAAAAAATAAAAAATAACGACTCAAAACATGGCAGTCAGATTTCAATTTCACTCATGTGCCAAGTCAGCTAAACCTCCAGGAGACTTGCTGTGCAGATGAAAGCTCATAAATGATTGAAACCTACACGGTAGGTAATTTTTCTCAAAAATGATGTAAAATCGGGTCCCAGTTACCCGCATTGACCTTATTATATAACAAAATATATCAATTTTTATAAGTACATTAAACTACAGATTAACAATAATTATAAAATTATAAAGTAAAAAGATTAACACCAATTTGAATAGAAGAGACCATTTTACGAGTCAATAACTGCTTCCCTTATTCGCTAACAATGAACGCTCTTAAACGTAATATACCATTCATGAAGTAATAAACATCATTTAGTTGTTGCATGTTTCTAATAGTAAGCAGTATTTTTTCAGCATTGTATATATTATCTGTTACAGTAATAAAAATTAAGTATTTATTGAGAAACTGTTTCGGAGATTCTCATACATTGGACATTGCACCAATATATGAGAAAGAGATTCCTTTACTTGTTTATTGCAAATTGTACATATTACATTTCGGTCAATTTTATAGCTGTTACCATCCATATAAAAAGTCGAGATACGGTTATTGACTGTGCGGGTTTGAAATATAATTCTAAGTTTTCTTGGTGATACGTTCATATACGATGACTCTTGTATACATTAAATATCCTTGTTGTAGTAGTGGCTATGTAAATTATTTAATAGCAAATCACTGTTAGACTTGATTAGTCGAGGGTCTTGACTACTCCATAAATCTTCCTTATTAAGTAATATAAATATATTTTTTAGTTGTGTGACCCAGTTGTATTTAGCAATGTTATTTTGACTACTATTCAAATTTAGCAGTCTATTGTAGCATTTACGGGGTAATCGGGAAAGTGGCATATTTAATATTTTACATAGCCAGTGTAGAGCTCGATTGAATACATAGATTGGTATTCTTTTTAAATTAAATTCTGTTCTTATTATGTAGCCTGGAGTTGAATTATTCAAAAAAAATAGATTCAAAGATTTAAGAATTTCACTTGTGCTTTTTCAATAATATCTGGGTAATACAGTCCCCAGACTTCTGATGAATAAAGTAAAACGCTCAGGATTGTTGATTCGTATAAACAAAATTTTGAGCTATGCGACTCCATTTTTGATTTCGTTATAATTTACTTAATATTTATCATTGCCGAATTTGCTTTATTGACCATTTTGTTTGCTGCATTTAAAAATATACCTGAGGTACTAAATATATACCTAAGTAGGTATATTCATTAACAATTTCTAAAGGTTGCAATCGATACATGAAACTTAAATTCCTTGGTAATATCCCGGAGCGTCTAAATATCATGGTTTTTGATTTGTTAGTGTTAACTTCTAAATCATTGATTTCGCAGTATGATCTAGCGCGTTTAGAACATGTTGCATTCTAAAGGGGTTGTCTGCTAACAACACTAGATCGTCAGCATAAAAAAATGCTGCCAATTCACTATAATTATCTAGATTAACACCCTTGCAACCTCTGGATTGTATAAAATCGGTAAAGTCTGCTAAAAATAGAGAAAATAATAAGGGGCTAAGGATGTCCCCCTGCAATATACCTTTTGTAACTCTTATACTAGGTGAATTGTCTCCATTAACTTGCAGTATTATATTTGCTTTTTCGTAAAAGCTTTTTATAATGTGTAAAACTTTCGAGTTTAATCCCATAGCATATAGTTTTTCCCATAGTAAAGAATGCTTTATTGTATCAAAAGCAGATTTAAAGTCTATAAAGGCAGTATAGCTTATTTTTTCCAACCTTAAGTGAAAACTTACTATAGAGGAAAGAATAAATATGTTGTCAGTACAACTTCTACCTGCTTCTCTAAATCCTGCTTGGCATTCAGGAAGCTTGTTATGTTTTTCAGCCCATGTACTAATTCTTGTAGAAAGTATTCGCGTAAATATTTTAGTTATACAATTAATTAAAGATATTCCCCTATAATTCTCTGGTATATTTATATTTCCCTTCTTAAACACTAGGAATACTTTAATTTGGCCCCAATCAACTGGCACATTTCCTATATCTAAAATCTTATTAAAAAAATTTAATAAAAATTCTTTACTCTCAGTTGCCAAATATTTAAAATATTCGTAGGGAATCCCATCAAGACCTGCCGACTTACCATTTTTGCATTGATTCAGGGCTAAATTTAATTCTGCCATAGTAATTTCAAGGTCTAATTCCGTATGGAATATATAGGGTGTAAGGGGATTATTAAGGTTTTCGACATTACTGAATCGCACCTCATAATGTTCTCCCCACTCGTTAATACTAATTGGGATATCGGGAATGTGCAACGTATGGTTACCATAAAAAATCCGGGACACCCCTGTTTCCGGTTTCCACGATCTTTTCAACTTTTAGCGTAGCGAAACTTTTGTCACACCCCGTATGTTCTTAATTTTTCGAAGCTCCTCGCACTATATGTTCTCTATGACAGTAGCAATGATACTTGATAGATTGGGGGGGAAATGTTTAAATTTGAGTTGTCTATTTTCCACCCATATCTCTCTCCGCATCCAGTCCTCTATTATGTCTGTAAATATATATTTATAAGCAAAACACGATTCGAACTTGTCTCCATCAGCGCAAACTATCTCGGAGTACAAAAGAACATATGTACAGACAGCATTGTTTTGTATACTTGGGGGATGATAACCTTATTATAAAGTAGTTGCATCATACACTAAATTATAGTTTCTGCCACAATTTGTAAACGAAGCTATATAATACATAATTAGTTTATATTTGCTGTTATGTTAAACTGCTGTTTAATTAGATACTACAGAAAGTTTTTCTCGGAACATAACGAATTCCGGTACAGTTCTGAAATGATACTTAGTGAAATTTGGATGCGGTACGATGCCAATTTCGTTTATGTATTGTTTCTGTAAGTATAATATCTATAGATTCAGTAGATGATATTATCTAAACGCAATATTTCTTTATGGCGTTGATTGAAGGCTGAATCATTCAATCAATGATTATGGTAAAAAATTATATTGAGATAGACAGTTATTTTCGTGCACTAATTAAGAGAAGCTTTACATTATCTCAATTATACGTGACTAAAGAAGACGTAATAACTCAAAGCTATATTTCTTTGTATTTATTTAATATTACAAATAAAACGAATGTGTTAGGTTTCAGAAAATTAGCCAACGAGGCGTATAAAAGGAAGATCGAGAGATATTATTGTGTTCTAAAAAAACAGGAATCTGAAAATCGTTTGATAATTATTGTGTCTTTCAGAAGACAGGTATTATTCATTTGGATAACTATGAACATAAGCTTTTTGCAACTCCTTTTGATTAAAAATATAGTTAATACATCTCGATGTGTTATCATCATCAGTGGTAAATGTATAACAGAATCATGTTTCTATTAATAAGTACATGTTTTTAATTAGAGGAATGTTTTATTGTCATGGCAAACAATCGAGCGTCAGGATAGTGAAAAATTCACGAGAGCGATTTAAAAATCCGATAAATGACAATGACGGTCCCTCAGTCGTAGAGAGTGTCACTCCCAATGTTTCACCAGCTATCAGAGCTCTGCGAGGACAATTCTTGTCCCTCTACTGGTCCAACAACACCTCTAATACAAGGAGAAAGTGCTGCCTCGTGACGTCACCATCCGGAGGCCTACGAGATACTTATGTTATTACGGGCTTTATGTAGTTATTTAGATAGGTATGTCTGAAATCGTTTTAATGTAGTGTTGGAGATCAATAAAAAGATCAAACTAAACAAAGATATTACGGCATAAATCTATCGGAGTCTATGAAAAACACAGGTAAAGAATAATTTAAATGGTTAAAGGTTGTCGCTCATTTGCCCGTCACAGCACGACCCGATGCTGTCCCTCGCTTGACGGCGACGGATAGGTTCGTCGCTCACTTTTCCGGCGGAAACGAAACAGCAAGCCGTCGTGTGCTGTGAAATATCTTTTTAGTTTAGTTTACATGTAGCAGTTTACCATGTGTGAAAGCAGCAGTTCTGATGAAGAAGTAATAGTAGTGGCCGCATTATTAGCAGAAGAAGAAAATAAAAACAAAAGAAAGAGGAGCATGTGGGTCCATCCCATTAACCAAAAGAGGGCGAACCTTGGAGAATTCCATCATCTATTTAACGAACAACTGTTGCCGAAATATTGACAGATATGCGCCCGACAGGTTCGTCAAAATCGACAAGATTTTATGCTGGTCATCGCCGTCCGACGACGCGCTCACTTGGGCAGTCCATCACGGCACGTACCGTTGTTTGCCGGGGAGAATCGGAGACCGGCAATTCCTTCCGTCGACGTTCTCTCCGAGTCGTGCCGTGCCGGACTAATGAGCGGTTGTCCATTCATTTGCATTGTTTTAATCCCATCCGTATTTTGACGGGACGGGACGGGTCGTGCTGTGACGGGCAAATGAGCGACAACCTTAACTGTTTCGAAATACAGTCAAGATTACATGTGTCTAATTGTTAGAGTCTAGATGGTTAATTATTTTAAGAAAACTGACAATTTACATTACTCCTACAACATTACCACATTTATAATCTAAATATGGATCAATGTGAATTTCATCCATTAGTAAACTAACATATTTGTCTTGGTCTTTTGATTATTTACAGATTTTTTGTGCACAATGTTAAAAAAGTTTTCTTCTCATCAATATGAGGATCAGTTAGAAAACCATTACAGACTCCTTTGATTGTTTCGGGATGGGGCAAAATTATAGGTCCACGATTTTGTAAATATCTATATGCATGAGGACTAATTGTATATAAAATTGAACAAAAAACCATAGTGGTAGTGGAATATCTATAACGGTAGTGGAATAAATTCAATTCCTTGTGAAACATTTTCGTCCTCTATTTTTAAGTTTTACGTACATTGGACATAAAGTTCAAAACATGGTTAAGCTTTGACATGTCTGTATGTATGTCTGAAAATGTATTTCATGTAATTCCGTAAGTTTTTCGTGTTTGCTTTTTCGATACGATATTTTTTTTGACAAGTATTTGGGACAGTTCGGAAATTTACTTGGTACGCTAGTTTCTTTTAACCGGGGTAAAACTAAAATAACTGACACGATCTCACCAGTTTTTGTATCCTGTTGGGAAATTTTGTAAATAAAATCTTCCTTTTCAAAGTGGCACTCACACACTCGGGAATTATCACTCGGCACAAAACTTTCACGGGGAATTGCAGAGGCCCATTTTCTGCGATTCTCTTCGTCTGGGAAAACTAAACACCCGAACTTTTCTACTGGTTTCGTAATTTCCTTTACAACCGGGAACACAACACTTTTGGGGCATTGTCATATAATACCGCGACAAATAAACCGTTAAAAAAGATCAAGAATCGATTAGGAACTAGGCAAGCGCGCGTGTAATAACAATATCCCCTCTAGACTAGAGGTGTTATTGCTGGCACGTGGCGGCGTCCTATACTAAAACCCAAAACAAAACATCGCTAACAGGGTTGCCAAATTACAATTGACACGAGAGTTGTTAGTTGCTTGCTTCTTAATGACTTTTTGCGGCCAATTTGATTTGATAATTGACTAATGAGAAAGCTACTTTATTTTGTTTACATTCTGATTTGTTTACATTCTAAATACAGTACAACATATAGGCAGAGAAGCGTCGCACTGGAACACATTCTGGCATCGCCGCTTCGACCGATCTAGACAAGCCTGCTGAATTAGCTTAGAGAGTATATTAGGCTCCGTCTGGGTTAAGCCCCCAGAGCGTGACGTCACCATGATATTCAAAGTAAGCACTTTGTTATTATTAGAGGGGTTATTGACTAGTCAAGCTTATACTAATGAAGGTGATAGTGATTATGAGGGGATGTCATCAATTCCTCAACGTTTCAACCAGGATGAGTTAAAGGACTTCGCCAGAGATCTCAACCTGTCATGGAAGCTTCTGAATTACTGGCTTCCAAGTTGAAGGAGAGAAATTAGCTGGAAGAAGATTTTTTATTCTACAAGAGAAGAGGACCTGCTACCCTTCTTTTCTCAAGAAGGCAATCTTGCATTTTGTCACAACATTAGAACACTCCTGGAAAAAATGGGCCTTCCTGACTGTTCTCCAGATGATTGGCGCCTATTTATTGATAGTTCAAAGCAAAGTTTGAAATGTGCCCTTTTACACAATGGGAACAAATATGGTTCAGTACCAATTGGTCACTCAACGAAAATAAAAGAATAATATGACAACATAGCTTTGGTCTTGGAGAAGATAAAGTATCATGAATATACATGGCAAGGATATATGGTGTAGCCATTCGGCTATCCAAGGGGAAAGTTTACCATTTTCAAGTCCACACAAATGACTGGAAAATGATAAACTTTCTCCTTGGACAGCCGAATGGTTACACCAAATATCCTTGCTTCTAGTGCCTCAAAAAGACCATGTGAATCTCAAGATGCAAAGTTGGTGTAATTTCGTTTATAATAATTAATTTTCAACGTTTTTCGATTTTTTATATTTTTTTAAAGCTTTGTCTCATGAAAAGTGTCATTAAAGTGTCATCATGGAGCTTATATTATCTTTCAACCAGGGGAGGGGGCTGGTGGTATATATACTTTTCGAATTACTGAATTAATTGGATTAGTAGTTTCCATACGGTATATTATTGGGATAGCATAAGTGCGAATCTCCAATTTTTCTAAAAATATACTACTCCAGACTTTCACGATATTCAATCTAATACTGATTGATTATCGGCTGATAGGTCGAGCAATTTGGTCAAATATCAGTTTTTAACAAAATCATTGATTGGTAAAATTTATCAATAAAAGAATAGCTCGAGTGTTTTTTGGCAAGATAAATTAACGATAGAATATGTGAACGAACAAAAACAATAATTGTCTTTATTTATATAATTACACTTACTGAAGTACAATGAAGTATGCTTATCAATAACTTTGTTAATTTAAGTCCGATTTGATTTTTTTTTTTCATCTAGTGCGATGAAACAGTCTTAATCTCGGGGTTTTAATGGTGCGGGATCTGGCTAGGAAAATTAATCTCTCCTGGTAATATTTATATATGCTTTAATGGGTGTTTACATAGAGATGCCCCACGCAAAGTGGTACGATAACCACAACAAAAATACTAAAAAGTTAAAAAAAATACAATTAACATACATCACATTATTTGAACAAAGGGTCGCTCTTACCTAAAAGACCTGGCAGAATAACTATCAGAGAGAACTCTGTTCGTTTGCCTTTTACCACAGGGCTCTTTCAGCTTCTTACTTTAGCTTGCGTAGGTATAATAGTTTGGATACAATGCTATTAACCACCTTATCTGATGTGTTTCTTTCTCTCGACACTTTTTCCGTAGGCCGTGGTTTTTTGGCCGACAGGAAAGAATGAACGCAAATAAGTTAAACCGTACGCACACGGTTGGTCTAGCTACTAGGTATAATACGTATCAGCTAGAGCACTACCGACGTTTCGTTCTGCCACACTAGTAGCTAAATTTATAAAGAATATCACAGAGGATTGAATTTTAAAAAAACTAGTTAAATGTCCATATTATACAGGGTGACAGAAAAAGTGCCTTTTTACTCGAACTATAAAAATTCTATCTGAAATATAAGACTTTTAAATGTAAGACAAACTTTTTTTTCCTCCAGCGACTTTTTAATTACATTTGTGATCCTATGGACCTGATCTGTAGTTGAATGACTCTCTCTGAATCCAAACTGATGGTCTGGGATTATGTTTATGTCTTCAATGACTGGTGTTAATCTCTTAAGAAATATTTTTTCAAACAGTTTTGATATTACAGGAAGCAAGGAGATTGGCCTGTAGGACATTTGGTGGTTTTCCGGGTTTCAGGATCATTATCATTTCCGCTACTTTCCATGTCTTCGGTACATATTATAATCTAAAAGATTCATTAATAAGATAGGTACGTTACTCCACCCCCAAAGCATACCGTCCTATTAGTATAACTTCATTTCTACTGAAGACAATGGAGAAGCTATGTGAGCGATATCTGAGGGATGTAACATTGACTAACAATCCGGTGCACCCCAACCAACATGCATACACGCCAGGAAAATCCACCGATACTGCCCTCCATGTGGTAGCAAGTCGGATTGAGAAATCCCTGGATCATAAGAAATCCACCCTGGGTGTCTTCATAGATATAGAGGGTGCGTTTGACAAGACCACCTTTCCTAAAATCACAGCGGCCCTAACACATAGGAACGTTCCTAATACTGTGAGCAGCTGGATATCCAACATGCTCTCTAAAAGAGCAGTACAAATCAGTGCAGGAGACACTGTCATAAGAGGACTGGTTGCGAAAGGCTATCCGCAGGGAGGTGTTTTATCACCACTGCTATGGAATTTGGTTCTTGACAGCCTCCTAAACCACCTCAACGTGGAAGGATTCTACACAATTGCATACGCAGATGACTTAACGATACTGCTTAATGGAAAATTCGAAGGAGCTCTCTGTCAAAGAATGCAGATGGCCCTAAGAATAATCGAAAATTGGTGTGAGGAGTATGCCCTATCCGTCAACCCCAGGAAGACGGAAATGGTACTCTTTACAAGGAAAAGAAAACTGGAGCCAATGAGAGCCCCTGTTCTCCTAAACACAGCACTAAATTTTGCACCACTGGTGAAATACTTGGGGGCAACTTTCGATGCTAAATTAAACTGGAATCTTCACCTCGAAAGAAGAATAAATAAGGCCTACATATCATACGAGCAGTGTCGCAGGACAGTAGGGAAAACCTGGGGAATGAAACCCAGGGTGGTCCTGTGGATTTACACTGCTATCATAAGACCAATGTTGGCCTATGGAGCTGTTGTCTGGTGGCCCAAGAGTCAACAAATAACAGCAAAACTCAAGCTAGGCCAGGTACAAAGAGTTGCCTGTCTGAGCATAACCGGAACCATGCGAACAACACCAACGAGAGCAATGGAGATAATGCTGTGTCTCCCACCACTAGACCTACATCTAGAAGAAGTGGCTCTGACTACCATGACTCGCCTTAAATCTGTTGGCATACTACCAAATGCAAGCTGTGGCCAAACCAGAAGCCGCCTGTGGACTGAGGCTGTCAGAAAGATACCCCTTTTACAGGCATGTGCAGATGGTATTCCGCCTCGGCTTGTCTTTGATAAACCTTACACCATACACACTACTGGTGAAGACGAGGCCGGCGTTGAAGGTGTAAACTATGTCTTCACGGACGGATCAAAGAAAAAAGATGGAGCAGGCTGTGGTATATATTCCAGGAATCTGCGATTCCGATGCAGCTGGACTATGGATAAAAATGCCAGTGTAGTACAAACAGAACTCGCTGGTATAACCATAGCCGCACAAGAGATTGCTCGCAGAGAAATAACGGACAAGACAATAAGAATCTGCACAGATAGTAGACAATCACTACTGGCCCTGAAAAATTATAAAATAACTAAAGGATCAACATGGGAATGTCACCAAGCACTTGTGAGAGCATGTCAGATGAATAACATCTGCCTGTGCTGGGTCAAAGGACACTCACAATGCAACGGCAATATAGAAGCTGACAAACTGGCCAAGAAGGCAGCCAACCTGAGTATCCTTGGGCCTGGTCCTTCAAGTACGCTACCAGTTGCAGCGAAACTTCAATTAATAAAGGAAAACACCCACATAAAATTTAAGACGTTATGGGATGAAACGAGTAGCTGTCAGCTGGCCAGAAATCTCTTGAGATATCCCAGCGAAGAGACGGCGAGGAACTATCTGGCAATGTCCAGGGGTAAACTGCGATTTGTTACAGGAATCCTAACCGGACACTGCCGGGTATGGAAACACCTCTATAACATGAGACAAAGTGACACACCCATCTGCAGAGGATGTGAACAAGGAGATGAAACGATCGAGCATGTACTTTGCGAATGTCCTGCCGTGTCATCGACCAGAGAATCCATATCGGGGGAACGTTGGCCTTCTATGGCCAATTTGAGAGAAATGCCCCTGGGCAACATCATCACCTTTTGTACAACATTGGGCTGGTCGATGACCTAGGGAGACATTTCCCTCACGGAGGAAGCACAAGGGGCCCAATGGGGCCTAAGTGCAGCGGATCTCGATCCGCACTCCGGACATATTCCAGATTCCAGAAGATAGGTACGTTTTACAATGGCTTTACGTGGGAGATGTTTTAGAATTTTCCCCGTAATTAGGTCAAATTCTGGGGCTTTTTTCGGGTTAATGTTTTCTTCTTTTGCCATACTTCTTTTGCTATTTCTTACGGGGTAGCAGGTCTGATTGCACCTTCTTCATGGGTAATATTCTCCCAGTGGAGAGTGTTTTCTCCCTCATTCGGCTGCAAAGTCTCTTCAAGATATTCAGCGTATCTGAATATTAGCTTTTTGTATACCGTAAAGTGGGGTTACTTTGCTCCACTTTTTTTGCGCTATTTTCATGTTATTGCAAAACTGGTCCTAAAAATTACTAAACTAATTTTGCGAAAGCACAAGGCTATTATAAAGATGTCAAGTGACACTTGCTTTTATATGAGCATGATAAATTATTCCAATTCTTATTTACAAATGTTTATATTATGGTGCAAAGTATACCATAGGCTGGGGTTACTTTGCATCCGTTGATTCGAGCCTAACTTTTCACTATCAGATTTGTTTTGGGGCAAAGTAAACCTATATCATTGTAAACCCAAAGCAATTCCTGTCATTTGTATGTAAAAAAATTATTTTCTGAATTATTTTCACATTGAAAATGACCTTTTTCAATCGCCATGTTTAATTTCTCAGAGAAAACACAAACTATTTGAAATCATTATAGGTATTTATTAGATAGAAACGTAAATAAACAACAATTGTGTTATGTTTTATATTGTGTAAGGGTTCTTATACCTAAAAATATATAAAAAAGTTAATTCCACCACAATTTATCACATTGTGCTACGGTATATAAGCCCCGTTTTGTCATTTGCTTTGGTGGCTCTATTGAACCAAGTATTTGGTCCCATGTGTACCAAATCTCATCTCGTTCCTGAGGCCACTTCCAAAATTTTAATGCTTTTACCATCGCATTAATCATGGCACCTTCTTTATCGATAGATGTTATTACTCCCGGATACACGTCGCCTTCATAAAGAAACAAAACATATTCACCCACCACCCTCTTAGCATCTCTAAGTCCAGATTCTCGAATCTTTTCAGCAGTGGTTTTACTGAAATAGCCAGTGTTCAGTTTTTTGATAAACTCATTGTCCTCCTCCATATCATTCATTTCATCTATATCGTCATCAGAGTCTCCGAATGTTAAAAGCGGGTGGTCATCATCAGAATCATCCGACGCTTGTTCCTTTTATTTCGACGTTCTGGAATTTTCAGCAGTCGTGTTAATTGGAATGATGTCATTGTGTGCAATGCTCTTGCCTGCTGGAACTGTCAATTTTTTTTCCTTTCCTCAAATATTCAATAAATGAGTTTCATATGGCATTATTTTCCGCTTCATTTTCAGATCTGTTCAAATGGCAGGCATGTAGACGTTCCAATATGGGACTTACATCACAAGGTACGATGCCACACTTTCTAAACCCAGATTAAATTTGAAGCAGCATTGACAGAAATTTTCTCCATTAACTCCTTCAGAAGTGTAGGAAAATGCTGTTTCTCCAATACATTAGATCTATTACCAACGTGCGTTTCTTTGTAATGAGATAAGATCTCTCGCCATGCCTTTTTCATCGGGGCGAAAAAGGCAACATCTAACGGCTGCGTAAGATGTGTGCTGTTAGGTGGCAGACAAACAAAATGAATATCATTTGCTCGTCATGAATCTAATACATCAATATTTATATGTGATGACAGATTGTCACCAATTATTACTTTTTTTCCATCAACTTTTTTCAATTTAGGTAATAAATGCCGAGAAAACCAATCAGCGAAAGTATGAGATTCGAACCACCCTGAGATGGTATTGCTATAGCGAGTACCAGTTGGTCCATTTTCAGTCCAAGTATCCCATAGGTTTTTAGATTTATAAACCACATATGGTGGCAGCAATTCCCCAGCAGCATTTCCTACCATCATTAAAGAAATACAACTTTTTGAAGAATTAATTATTCTCTCCGGATATTTAACGCCACGCCTAGTTAATATTTTCTTTTGACCCGGGTTATCGGTCAAATTAGTTTCGTCGTAGTTATAAATTGCATTTGGTGGCACTCCGCCTAATGCTTCTTGTAGATTCGCTATGTATTCTCACATCTGCTGATCATTAAGGGCTGCCCTGTTTCTTTTAATGTTACTAGCAAATCTGGAAGTTAAATCTTCATGGCGATTTAAAAAGGCTTTTACCCAGTCTCGGCCGGGGAGGTTTTCTTGAAACCGAGGAACTCTTCTGCCTTACTTATTTAAATAAGTCTTTATTATTTGACGCAATTCCATTTCATTCACTGGAAATCCGAACTCGCTAATTCTATGAATGCAACTAACGAAGCGCCTTTCTTCTTCATCGGAAAATATCGAAGGGTATCCTTATTTTTTTTGTATGTAAATTCTACAATTTATTAAAAATTGTTCTTCGAGGTATTTTGTAGGTGATCTCAGCTACTCTGGTACTCATTCCAGATCTAACGGCACGCAAACATTCCTCCAACTGTGCCTGCGTATAATCTGCATACCTCCGAGAACCTGGGACCCTTTTATATTTTCTTGGCATGGTCTGAAAAAAAATCGAGGTTAAATGAAATACTAATACGAAACTATACTCTGAACTACTTTTGTGGAGCAAAGTATCCCTTTGGTGAAAATGGTGTATACTTTGCACCACTGGTACAAGTATACCTATTTTGAGCTAAAATGTGGTGGCTGTATTAGAAATTTATTTTACACAATATTCCTATTTGATTATCTCATTTTAATATTGTACATAGTTAAAACGATAATAACACATGCAATAAAACCCGTAGTCACCTTAGTTAAATAATTGAGAATCCCCCACCACTATAAATTATCACAGTAACGATTTACACAGATTTTGAGGTTAGACTTTTGAACTAGATTATTCAAGACTGGCTGGCAAAACAAAGCGCTTAATGTGTGCCTGGCAACTATCGTGATGCCCTCTGTTGGAGAAAAAGTTAAATGTACCTGAAATATGCAGATGGGTTCCTATATTATCAATAATGTAGTTTTACACGTTTGGTGCAAAATAACCCGATATAAGGCAAAGTAGCCCCACTTTACGGTATTGCTTTTTGCCCACGTACCATCTGTATTTTAAATTGGTGGGTTCTGCTGTCTTGGTCTCTTTAGCCTCTTGGTAACTATCCAAAGTGAATAGTCAGCTGACAGTCCACTTAGGTAGTCAGTAATAGACTTATCTTCTCTCTTTTGACTTGTTGTGTGTCATTGCTTAATATAGTTTTATCGGCTGGTGATCTAGTTTGATGCCAGATTCTTCTGGGCCTTTTCCCAAAAATAAGAGATCTGATTTCTTTGGGATAGTTGTTACCTTTAATTCTTGGAATAATAGCTGCAGTATTATCCCATGCAGCTTGTTGGATGGATAACATTAACTAATGATTCTGCTTCATCATCTACTTGTTCTTCATTTCTTAGAGGCACTGACAAATTGATACTTTCTTCAAGTTTTAATCTGAAGCTTTTCCAATCTGTTAGTTAGTTTATTTACTAATCTATGGGCTAATTCACTTTGTATAATGTTGTCACTGAGCGTAAGTAATATGGGAGAATGGCCAGAGTTCAAATCCCAAGCTTCTTCCACATGTGAATTGTTTACTGATACATTTCGAGTTATGAAAAAATCAATTAGATCTGGGATTTTGTTGGGGTTTGTAGGCCAATATGTTGGCTTGCCAGTTGATAATGTTTCGCGCTTTACTTGATTGGCTGCTTGTAGAAGTTCTTTTCCTTTTGTATTCGTTAACCTAGATCGCCATTGTACATGTTTGGCATTGAAATCGCCACCTCTGATGAATCTATGTCCGTGATAAATTAAATTGAGTTAACATTATTGTTTTTTATTTTATTTCCTATATTAGGATAATTGCGCTATTGAGCACTGTATCCCATTAGTTTGCATATCAAACGAAAGTTCTATAAATAAATAATTTATTTAGATTTTGGTTTAATTCCAAATTGTTTTCACGTTTGAACGGTTAACCGACGGCGAAATGAAAATGCCACTGTTTAATATCATTTCGTTATCATGTAGGTATTCATTAAATGGCATCATCTCGCAAAATATTACGAGCGATTATTGATTAACTATAATTTTAGTGCTATCGTGACCAAATTTCTTCCAAAGAGTATCGGACAATAGGCGCGATAACTAGGGATGCAAGATATGAATTCAACATTATGAATTAGGAGCAGGGTCTATCCACCCTGCGCAGTTTTTCCCGAAACACGGAAGGCCATGTGAAACTTTTACTGGGGAAATTGGATATATGAGGAAGAAATTGTTCTATAATTTAATCCGTTTGGGTTGCACGATGCGAGTAGTGAAAGGAGGTTCTCGTATAGTAACCCTGAGGCCTTTATTAAAAATGTATGTACAACGGGAAAATAGATAATTAAAATACGGTGCTTGCTGAAACACAGCGCACATTGTGGCCCGAAATTGGTAGTACATTTTTTACACTGCAGTAACTTTTTTGTTACTTACTTACTTTTGTTACAACAGAAATATTACAATAATGTTGATTATTTTAGTTTAGTTTGGTTTAGTTTATTATTATTATTATTATTATTATTACAACCATGTCACACATATCATATAACTAAGTATAAAATATTTTTAAGAAAAAAGCAAGACAGACATCAAAAAAAAATTATTATTATTTTGCAATTATTTATGTAGAAATTGCACAAGTTCTTTCGCTTTGCTTGAAGCTCTTCAGAATTATGTACGATTTATTTACTTAAAGTCATCGATTATTTTAGGTCACGTAACTTTGAGAGGTTCGCCATTTTGCCTGAGAGGCAAGCTAGCTTTTATTTTTCGTGCATTTGGAGTGCTGTTGGGAACTATGTGAATAGTTTTGTATTATTTTTGGCGTTTTTCTAAAATAACTGTATAGACCAGGGTCGATAATTTTTTAAACCAAAAAAAAATAATAGTAGGATGAAACCCATTGGAAAAGGAAGAGAATATAACAAAAATGAAAGGAAAAATAATTTACGGGCGATCTGAGGTCGGGAAGTGAAGGGGGTGAGTTTTTAAGGGTAAAAAACGTTTATCTCGATTTCCGGCAAAACTACAAGTCCTATGGAAAAAAGTTAAATAGCAAAGTTGTAGGTAATAAAAATATCTACAACTTTTGTATTTACACTTTTTTCACATAACCTCAAAATTTATGTGAAAAATTCAATTAACCAAGTTATGGTTTTTTATTTCTTTTACAAAAAAAAATTTTTTTAAAGAAATTTGGTGAAAACTTACCTTTTTATGTCCCAAACACACTGTAATTTTTTTTAATATAATATATTTTTTTTCGCCTTATTTTGACTTAATATCGAAAAAGCACCCTAATTTTTAATGGAAAATTCTCGCGTGAAAATATCTGCTTTTTCTAAAAAGTCGGTGGGCTTTTGTTCGTTGAAATCTCTACTTTCTGATGGTGTAAAAAAATATACATTACTATGATAATTGTTCTCAGAAAATGCAAAGAAACGAAAAAAATTCAAATCCGAAAATTGTTTTTTTATCATTATGTACAATTTTGAGCTATTTATTAAAATTTACACTTTAATTACTCGAAAAACTTCTATTCTATGTTTTATTCTATGTTACAAAAAAAATTACATATCCATAAAACATACAGATTGCAAAAAACATGCGAAAATAGTTGTTCTAAATATTGAAGATATGATTTAAAGGAGATTTCATCTAAAAAATGTGTCTGTGGCAATTTTTTTCAGTAAAAAAGTTGATTTATTAAATTCTAATTATATTTATGTCATAGAAATAATATGTAAATATCATAATATATAAATATACGTGTAAATCGTACTATTGAATTTAGATACTTTATACTGATTACGTTATTCATTATAATATTTTCATGAAATACCTTTTCTATGAAATATATTATAATGATAACTTTTATATAGGGTAAACTTGATTAGAGATAATTTTTAATTTTGAAAATATTATAGAAAATTTTATAAGAAATATATCTTTTTATACCCCTTATGCTCCGGCTATGTTCGTGATTTCAAAATACCTACGTGCTCCTCTAAGTAGTGGGCTCCAGAAGCAAGATGCGAGAAAATCATACACTCCATACACAAAGAAAGATTAGAAATTCTAAATTTAACACTTTTATTTCAATAAATTAGATGATTACGAATAATTATGGTTAAATAATCAATTAAGTTTGTTCTTGTATCATGATAAAAATAAAATGATATTTAAACTACGACCACATATGATCACTCTATCCTTAACCTAAATTTTAGAATTTGACATATCTGACAGTTCTGTTAAATTTTATGGTTATGTCCAAAAGTTTTCAATAAATTGTAAGACCTTTGATATCTATTTAAATTTGTTTAGTCATGACTAATATGCATAAAATTATAAGTAAGGTACCTTTACTTTTTTGACGGTTGATTTAATTAAGATGTCACTATGAATCCTCAGCTATGAATCCTCAGCTATGAATCCTTATCTATGAACCCCCGCCTATGAATCCTCGGATCCCTCTCAGTACTTCTCCAAACTCGTACCTATAATCACCTTCTCACAGTTACTTATAACTTTTATATATAATCTCTTGCAATTCTATCTTCTTTACAGCTTAATACATCCAATTTTATTTTCCTTATTTTCAATTCCCGTGTCTATTTTCCCAATATTACTAAATATTCTTCTCACAGCTCCTTATTTCTTTTATATATAATCTCTTGCAATTATATCTTCTATTCAGCTTAATATATCTAATTATATTTTCCTCATTTTTCAATTCCCGTGTCTAGTTTTTCAATCTCTATTTATTCATCTCCACAAATTCATCTCCTTGGTTCCCTTCTTTTTCTTTTATGACTTCTTGATTCTATTTCAATTTTTATCTGTATGGCATCGTTATACCTTTACTTTATCTACTATATACTATACATGTGTGATAATTTTATGATAATACATGGTTATTTATATATATTTTAAGTTATAATATTTACAAATTCTATTTTCGTCTTAATATGTTATGATAATAAATTTATTCACTTATTTGGTTGTTAACTATAGTAGTATATTTCAATTTGCATTTTTTTTATCAATGTAACATGGAATCTTACGTTTTTCGAGTAATTAAAGTGTAAATTTTAATAAATAGCTCAAAATTGTACATAATGATTAAAAAAAAATCGGATTCGAGTTTTTTCGTTTCTCTGCATTTTCTGAGAACATTTACCATTGTAATGTATATTTTTTACACCATCAGAGAGCAGAGATTTCAACGAACAAAAAGCCCACCGACTTTCTTAAAAAAGTATATATTTTGACGCGAGAATTTTCGATTGAAAATTAGGGTGCTTTTTCAATATTAAGTCAAAGTAAGGTGAAAAAATAAATATTTTAAATCAAAAAAATTACAGTTTGTTTGGGACATAAAAAGGTTTTGACAAAATTTATTTAAAAAATTTTACTTTGTAAAAGAAAAATAAAAAACCAGAACTTGGTTATTTGAATTTTTCACATAAATTTTGAGGTTATGTGAAAAAAGTGTAAATACAAAAGTTGTACATCTTTTTATTACCTACCTAATCTATATTACCTATTACCTAACTTTGCTATTTACTTTTTTCAGTTTTTACCTTTTTCAAAGGCCTGGTATTTACACTTTTTTCACATAACCTTCAAAATTCAAATAGCCAAGTTCTTGTTTTTTATTTTTCTTTTACAAAGTAAAATTTTTGAAATTAATTTTGTCAAAACATTTTCAGCCCTGGTCTAGTATTGTAACTGTATTTTTTGTGATAATGTCATAAAGGTTTTGTCACTTCAGACATTAGCGAATACATTCGCTATAAAAATTAGTTAAATGGACCTATAAAGAAAACAAAATAAAACTACCTCAAATCAAAGATTGAACAAAATAAAAACTCGAAAAATCTTTGAGGTATTGCAAAACATTTTTCAAATAACTATAAAAGTCAAAATAAAACGATAGATAAAATTTTATCTATAATCTGCAGATAATTAAAACTGTTTTACTGTTTCAGTTTTAATTGTCTCCGGATGATGTCAACTTGGTTCGCGATACGCGCGTCGAGCAAAGTAAAGGTGTTTTGGTGTTTGTGGAAACTACTTCGAGTGTTATCATTACATCAAAGGTTCCAGCCCTATCCAGTTTTAAAATTTTAACGGTCAAAATTGAATAGATCGCTAATATTTTTTTTATATTATTTGTACTATATTTGTACTATATTCGAACTCTATTACTAGCTGTAACTGGAATATTTGTCGAGTTATTAAGATTTTTAATAGAGTTTAGAGGAAATTATAACATTTTCATAATACTTCATTATATTTTCATAATACTTACGAATAATATCGTAGAAAAGAATAGCGAAGGAACCGTATGAACTATGTATTTTATTTGTTCAAAATAAACCTGTGAAGAAACAACATAACCAGAAAAAATCACTTGTCATATTTGGCGAAGTCGCCGGTTATATTTTATATATTTTAATGAACATTAATCATGTAAAATTTCATTAAAACAGAATAATTTACTTAAATTTAATTTGTTGATTGTTAAAAAAATAACATATGTACACTATGTACAGTCGCCGCCTCCTAAAAGTACATGACTTTCCGTTGCCACAGTCATTTTTCTCATTTTTCGTTAATGTAAATCGGGTTTTGTTCCAAAATTATTCAATGACGTGCTCCGTTTTGCCACGCGTCCAAACGTAGCAGCGACCTTTTGATATGCGTCCAAATGACCACGTCCTTTTTACGTGAGACCAAATGACCGCGACACCGTATTTCGCATATCCCGCGCAAGAAAATACTTTTCACGTTGATATTTATTTTTTAAATCAGTCTATAGAACATAAACGTACATAATTAATAAACAACGATGGACCCATGTACACCCAAATATTATCCATTAAACTAGTTTAAATTATTCATTTTTCAGGTGCTCGGAGCTAAATGGATTTAATCAAAAAAATCAGTTGACAGGCCTAAATAAAAGTCTGCTGCCATCCCTAACGTTTCCCAGTAGTGCAGTCTGCCTATTTTTGGCCCTATGTTAATTTTTCACTTCGGAGATACAGTAAACTAAAATATTTAAAAAATCTGAAATTTTCCGTAGAATTCAATAAACCAAAATAGAAAAAACTGTCACCTCCAGGTCCCATAAAAAAAATTCAAAAATAAATTATTTATTTGGAAAAAAATCGTTAAAAATAGCGTTTTTTTGAAACGCTCATATCTTCGTGAAAACAAATCGTTTTTTCACGAAACTTGGTGAAAGTGTAGCTCTCTACTAACTAAAAAGGATCATTTACAAAAAAATTTAAAACATTTTGAATTTTTTGCAAAAATTGATTTTTTCGAAAAAATCACGTTTTTTTAAAATCTCAATAGCTCGTAGACGCTTTCATATTTAGAGTCAATTTTGAGCTTAAACTTTTCTTGAAATGTTGTTATAACATTTTTATATATTGCGCGCTTTTTAAATTGATCGTTAATATGCGAAAAATCGGTTGATATATCGGGGTTTTTTAACATACATAAAAATCAATTTTTTTTTCATGAATTTTTTTTTTCGTTTTTTGTTAGCGGCATTTTATAGCTGCTGTTTTGTCATAAATTTACAAACCAAATTTTTTTTGGATCTGAGATAATTTTTTTTAAATCTAGTGCCGCTATTTTTTAATACTACGGGCTGAAATTTACAGTTTGAGGTTCAATACTTGTATTTTACAAAAAAAAAATACTACAATGACATATTCGATCTCTATTCTTTGGAAATTTAATGGCAAGCGTAGCACACAGTATCTTAGTCAATTGTCAATTTCAAAATAACAGTAGGTAGGTATTTACATTTCAACTGTGTAAAAATCGCGCCTAAAATCACGTTGGCGAGAAGAAATACGGCACATAGTGAAGTCTGTAAGGCGGAAGAGTATGCAAACTTTTTGCCCCAGGACCAGACCGCCTCGCCCCCCCGTTGTCGAGGTCGCTGAACACGATGGCGTAGGGCAAATTTATAAATAATCATAACAAGATTCATTCAATTTTCAATTTATTAATTGTAATAATATCCATACCTATTTGATTTTTAATATATACTCTCTTCAAATTAATCAAGAATCTTTTATGAGTAATAAAAATGAACCCCTATCACCTACTTCTTTCCTACATATTTTCGGCGAATCATCTTGTAGTACAACAATTTGCACAATTTAGGGGGTGCCCCCTAAATTTAGGTAAGTTCCAAAAAATTTGGGGGGTGAAGATGCCCTCCACAGAAGGGAAATATCGACGATATTAATATATACTCTCTTCAAATTAATCAAGAATCTTTTATGAGTAATAAAAATGAACCCCTATCACCTACTTCTTTCCTACATATTTTCGGCGAATCATCTTGTAGTACAACAATTTGCACAATTTAGGGGGTGCCCCCTAAATTTAGGTAAGTTCCAAAAAATTTGGGGGGTGAAGATGCCCTCCACAGAAGGGAAATATCGACGACCGTGCGCAGCATCCACGAAAACGGGGAATAACGTTGAGTTTTTAAAAATCTTTTCAACCCCCTTTGAGGGTAGTTGGGGGGTGCGGAGGGGTGGGAGGGGTCGGGGATAGTGGCACTGTGTTGGCCATCCACAAAAACGGGGTATAGATGCAATTTTTGTCGATAAAAGAGAGCGAATCGGGAATTCTTATTTTGGGGATGGTTTTTGGCCAATAGGGGGTAAACCCAAGCCTACGCCATTGTGTTCGGCTACCTCGAAAAAGTTTGCTAAAATGACTGTTTTTTCCGACTCACAGACTCCACTACTAATCTGCTTCCCACGTATAGCTCGGATCAGCTGATTCCAGAGGAAATCGTTAAAACGATTGCCTGCAGATGCGGAAGCGAACGAATGTAAAACGAAGACCAATATCCATGATGATGATGAGATCGACAGCGAAGCCGACTCTTCCGTACTCGCTGCATACAGCAAAGAACGTACCAGTGACAACGGGGGGCGGGGGAGGGGTCTCCAATAAAAAAACTATGGATCAATTAAGTGAATTAAGTACTGTATATGTTTAGATTCACTGTCAATATTTTGAACTTTTATTTTATTTTAATACGGAAAATGTTGCTTAACAATTATTATTTACCTGTCAACTCATATGTCTAAGAATCACCATTAAATTTCCAAAGAATAAAGAGCAAATATGTCATTGTAGTATTTTTTTAAGTAAAATACAAGTATTGAACTACAAGCTCTGTAAATGTCAGCCCTTAATATTACAAGATAGCGACACAAAAAATTATCTCAGCTCCAAAGGGTCGTAGAAAAAAAATTTATTTGTAAATTTTGAGGAAAAGCAGCTTATTCCATCCCACCAGTTTGGATTCCGTAATAAGCATTCAACTATGGGTCAAGTGCATCGAATTACCGATGTAATTGAGAGAGCACTAGAAGAGAAAAAAAATCTGCGCAACTATATTCCTAGATGTGGCCCAAGCATTCGACCGAGTGTGGCATCAGGGCCTGGAATACAAACTAGAAAAATATTTGCCACGACAAATGAGCCAAATTCTTCTTTCATACATTACTGAACGTCACTTCAGAGTTAAATATGGAGAAAAATATTCTGACCTCAAGAAGATTTGTGCTGGAGTACTTCAGGACAGTGTCCTTGGACCTATTCTCTACCTGCTGTGCACCAACAACATCCCACAAAGCGACGGAGTAGGTACGTCAACATTCGCCGACGACACTGCTCTGCTCACTACTGACCAAGACATACAGTCAGCCACTAACAAACTTCAAACAACAGTCAAGAATGTCACCACTTGGACAAAGAAAAGGCGCATCAAATTAAATGAGACACAAGAAATATGACTATACATACTCCAATGATTGTCAACCAGCAAACAATCCCACATGCCAACGAAGTAAAGTAGCTAGGCATGACCCTAGATGCAAAGCTTCTATGGAAAACACATGTGAAGAAGAAACGTGAGCAATTATATTGGCGCTTCGCCCTCCATGATCATCACTATGTAGTATGCCTATTTCCTGCTAAGGTGCCACAAATTTTAAAGAACTCTATTTTAAAGAACTTATCGTCCTTACCCCCTTACTTCCGCCCACAACTGTCAGATCATTCTGTTTATTTTGTGCTAAGAGTGTGTCACATGTTTTTTCTCATCTCGTAATATTGTGTGAAAATGAAGAGGAAACATCGCGACAATACGCCCACGACTACGGGTTCATCATCCAGAACCAGAGGACGTTTTAGACCCAAGGGAACTGCTAGAACGTATAAAGAAGCTAGAGAATCGTAACCGCAAGGTACGAAAGAGACGTCATATTTCACCTCCTAAGATTTCCCAAGCGCCAGCTAGGCGGAACAGAGTGATTTCGACATCTGCCTTCAAATTCCGATGGAAATTTCCCAGGTTAATGTCGTGTAGAACGAAACTATTTGTCTTAAAATATATCTTGGCATTATACCATAAAAGAAAGTTTATGGTACGACCACAGAAAGGTGGGTCGCATCACCGATAATATGGACATACGACAATTTGACTATTAGAAGGAAAAGTCGATAGAGGGCGCAAGTAAGTGCGCTTCGATATCGATTTCTATTGAAACGTGTAGGGTCGGTTAGTACAGTTTCCTGTAGTAGACCCGATAACTGCAGTTCCTATGGGTAGTTTTACCATTAAGTACCAAAGATACAGTTTCCTGTAATAGGAATAAGTTTAGAAATGGTAATGACAGATTGACAGTTGGCAGACGTCGTAAGCGATACTCGTCTTTTATAATAATCCTAAT
>CAXKVY010000846.1:0-17500 GCA_964058915.1 Tetropium fuscum | reverse complement strand
TTTCAAAAAAACGCGATTTTTAACGATTTTTTGCAAATAAATAATTTATTTTTTAATTTTTTTGACATCGGATTTCTACAGATCCATCCGTATTTAATAGTTCTACAACTTTTATAAAACTTTTTTTCATTTTATGGCACCATGACAGAGTAAAATAGAAAATAGCCGTTTTTGGCCAACTTTGGGCCCAATTTACTTAATTTAGTTGTTAGTATTTTGGTTTATTGAATTCTACGAAAAATCTCAATTTTTTACATATTTTTGTTTACTGTATCTCCACTTAAGGATCCAAATCCGTAGGCAGACTGCACTATAGGTTTAACATGACTCTTACAAAATTAGATGTCTGCATAAAGATACGCTTCTGAAACAATCTTCTTGTGGATATTTGCGAATGCAGCCCTGCGAGATCTCGACTTACCGAGCCTATGTTGACTATTCATATCAACACGCAATGTCCAAGTCCAACTACACATGTAATTGACGACTTAATTAGTGGGTTACACCGATTTCGAGTGTGTTAGTGCGTTAAAGAGAGAGCCATGGCGTTTGTCGGTGACCGTGTGCAACATCACCGAATGCTGCTGAAAGTACCGTCCGTTCGCAGGCTAGCACTGGACGTAAAGCGGTAGTGCCGGTGATGCTTCCACGATCATGGAACCATGGAAACCATAGACGAAGATCAGGAATCAGAATATGAACTCGGTGAGCTCCTTAATTTTTCCTTCACTGCAGTAGCATTTCTCTCGGAATTAATAACATGCGATCAGACAGTCGATAGACTTAATTAAAAATAAATATTGAATTAGCCTAGATAGAAAAAATATTTCAGTGAGGTATTCCTGAGTTAATTATGAGAAAAGAAGTTTATACAAACCTGTGTCCGGAAATGCTTCGTTACATGGCGTAACTGAAACTTTATTTTGGACTAGCTGACCCGACAGACGTCGTCCTGTCTTAATTATGAATATTGAATTCGAATTCTCGAATACTCTTCGAATTATTTATCGACATTGCAAATACTAGCCGCACTGGAAATTGCAACCGTTTAAAGTCGAATGGCATGTCGTTCGGAATCAAAGGAATCCGTGGAATCAAAACGTCTTCGCCTTTGTACTTCCTTTTCAAAATTGAAATTCTTCAGATTCTTTACTCACTGTTTTTTATGAGATCATATACTTCTTTCCTTGCTTAGCCCTTTTCACTCGTCCACTTCCTTAGCACGCCTGCTGCCTGGAGACGCTGCACTTGGAATGTCATATATTCGACAACAAACCACTTAATTCCGTGTTTAATTTAACTGTAGAATGTTTCCCGTTGGGATTCTGCAAACGTAGCACTAATTTCTTAAATTTAAATCACTTCTAACTATTAATTTTTACAAATTTTTAATACAAAAATTAGCGAGCTGCTCGGCATCCGAACGCTATTGCTTGACTCCTTTGCATTATTATCCGTTGCTCCGGGTGTTATCCAAAATTGAACAGTTGAATTTCCTTAGATACGAGCTTCATGTTTTACTTTTGTTGTATGATCTGGTCAATCATTTTAAGGCTGTTATTTTAATTATTTAGGTTTACATTTAAATTCTATAATTTACAATTAGCCATTAGATACTGACCAATCACACGCGCATATATATATAAACTGTTGGACATAAAAAGTGGCGCACCTAGATTTTGTCCCTAATTTGATGTTTAATAACTTTTAAACCAGCCTATCGATTTTGATACTTTTTTTTTGTTTGAAATGGCGATTCTTGCGGATGATTATTTTGTAATTGGTTTTCTATAAAAAAATTATTTTTTAATATGTACAGCCTTTAAAAACCAATTATGATTTTGACACGAAATTTGAATGTCGCTATGGAGTGAAATTTTATTTATATTGAATTCTTAGGTTGGTCACGGTGTTTACCATTCTTTTTTCAATATTCTCCTTTTTGAATCACCTCTCTAGCCCCTTCAGCACCGAAGATGCGACATTTTAGATGAAACGGTGTTATTAAGTTTGATATTTAACAAGGAGGCTATGGTAACGGTTAACACTGAAACGTCAAAAGATTCAGTTGAAATTCTCGTGAAAAAAAAATAATTCAGTTAACGTTCTAAAAGAAAATGCCAGTGCAAATTAGTCCAATTCAAGTAGCTAGAGTTGTGGCTTTGGTATAAGATGGAAGGAGTCAAAGATATGCAGCTCGTATTGTTGGTCTACCAGAAACAACTGTCCGAAGAGCGCTCCAGCGCTACCGAGAAACGGGCCAATACAGCAGACGTCCAGGTTCGGGTAGTTCCAGGATTATGCAAAATATTGACGATCGATTTATTGATCTGCAAATATCGAGGAATCACTATCAAACAGCTGTGATCACATACCGAAATTTAAGAAACGCACGAGGAACAGTTGTGTCAGATCGAAGAATTTGTCGGAGATTCAGGAGTCTCGGTTTTATCGCAAGAAGACCTGCATATGGAATGCGATTACTTCGACGACATCGAGTAGCTCGTTTGGATTTTGCTCGAATTCATCTTGTTTGGAGTGAGTTGCAATGGTCTCAAGTTTTATTCACTGACGAATCAAGATTCATGTTGAGATCAGTAGACGGGCGTCGGAGGGTTTGGAGAAGGCGTGGGGAAAGATACGAGGATGGTATGTTCAGTGAAAGGGAGAGTTTTGGCGGTGGTTCACTAATGGCATGGGGTGGAATTACCAGCGATGCCCGTACAGAATTATTTGTGTTTCCACCACGGCAATCTCTAAATGCAGTTAGATACATAGAGATCTTGAATGAACATGTCCCATTTGCACCTTACATTGGCGAAGAATTCCTCTTAATGCAAGATAATGCACGACCGCATACAGCAGTGATGATAACACAATTTTTAAACGATGTCGGAATTAATCGTATGCCGTGGCCCGCTAAAAGCCCTGATATGAATCCCATTGAGCATTTATGGGATGAATTGGTACAACGTGTTAGTAGACGCAACCCAGAGAAACTGAATGAATTGAGGATTGCTCTTACAGAAGAATGGGACAATATCCCTCAAATCACTATCACAAATTTGATTGAAAGCATGCCTAGGCGTATGGAAGCTGTTATAGCAGCCAGAGGAGGAAATACTCGTTATTAGTTAGTTTGTTGTTCAGTTATTTTTTAAGTTTATTGTTTTAATCATTAATAATTACAGTCGTTTTACTAAAATGTCGAATAATTCTTTGTTTGTTATTGCTTTTTGATGTTGTTTGTACTTGTAAGTAACAATTATTTCAGCGTCCGGAATCGAAAACGCTAAACATTTCTTAAACGATGAACTTTCTAGACATTTTCAGCTCCACGGCCTCCTTGTTGAATATCAAACTTAATAACACCGTTTCATCTAAAATGTCTAAATAAAATCTAAAATATCTAAAATATCTAAAAATAATATCTAAAAATAAAATCTAAAATATCTAAAATCTTCGTTCCTGAAGGGACTAGAGAGGTGATTCAAAAAAGAGAATATTGAAAAAAGAATGGTAAACACCGTAATCAACCTAAGAATTCAATACAAATAAAATTTCACTCCACAGCGACATTCAAATTTCGCGTCAAAATCATAATCGGTTTTTAAAGGCTGTACATAATAAAAAATACATTTTTTTATGGAAAGCCAAATAGTCATCCGCAAGAATCGCCCTGTCAAACAAAAAAAATTATCAAAATCGATAGGCTGGTTTAAAAGTTATTGAACATCAAATTTGGGACAAAATCTAGGTGCGCCATTTTTTATGTCCGTCAGTGTATATGTTTCGAGAGTCTATTCTCGAACCCTGTTTTCATTTTGATGCTTTTGCATTAAACTTTCTAAATAAACATAATCTATGTGTATGTGATATTACATACAATTTGTTGTGATTTGTCTATTACCATTATGTGAGTTTCAGATTTTTGCGCCGATAAATAACTTTGATATCATGCAATTAGATACTGACCAATCACACCCGCATATATATATATATATATATATATATATATATATATATATATATATATATATATATATATATATATATATATATATATATATATATATATATATATATATATATATATATATATATATATGCACGAAGCTTCGCAAGTATGATATATAAAAACAAGTAAACAAGTTAGATTTGATCACCTGTCTACAAAAAATATATTTTCGTACTGTCAATAACAAAAGCCGGATAATAAATAATTTGTTTCCTTATGACAAACTCGTATCAATCATTTTCTTAATAGCCTTTTATAATGTACTCTTTATTCAGTCAGAAACATTTTTCACCGCCTATTTGTCTTTCCCACGCGCATACTAAATGTCAGATACAAGGGCGGATTTTTACATATCTCGCCTGAACGGAATACGAAAAAATGTAGCCTAACTTTTATTCTAATTGTTCCGTTCGGCAGGCTTATTTAGGAAATGCTGCAAAACAGAGAAAGATGTTGATGGATTAATTATATTGTCACTGAGACTTTGAGACATGGCTTAGTTTCTCTTCAGTTGATCCCTTGTCGTAGCTTTATCCCGGATTATTCATTGATGGTTTATATTAGCTGTATTTTGATATTGAGTCAGTTCTTTTGAAATGTAGATATCGATCAAAGTGGGGAGCGATAATCTCCATAAACTAATCAATTTGTTATTGGAAAAGAAAGACAAGCATTGCACAAATGCACAAGCAACTAGCATTGAAACCGTAGATGTTCTTTAACCAATAGATGTTCTTTGATTGAGCCGGTTGCGCGAATATCTTCGCCGAACGTAGTGGGGGGGGGGGGCTGTGAGGTCACCGCGGACCATAAAATACGAATTTATATGGGATTTATAAGGGCATGGAATATCTTTCGGGTGTTAATTTTATTTATTTATCGTACTTGTATTTAATATAGCGAATTCAGAATCACACAGGTCATCGCAATGTCATTGGAAGAGGCTGCTATAAATTTCGAAAAATACAGAGTAACAATAATTTTGCTACAAATACGTGTATCCTATTAATATTTATTCCATAATAATAGTCTCATTGAAACATAACATACCAAACTGTGCCCCAGATTATTAAAAATTTCGGATGATTTGAACTTAAACGCCTGATGTTTAGGTACTTTATTTGCACATTTATACATACTTACCGGAATTTATACTACACTGCGCAACTTATTTAACGCACAACCAAAAAGTTAACTCAAATTTGACGTTATGTATTTTCGACAATTTTTGTTCGTTTTGGTCGATTTTATTTTCAAATTGTAGGTTTTTCTCTTAGGAATATCACCGTCTTAGTTGTTTTGGTAAAACGAATGATTTTGATATTATACCAGGTGCTATAAAAATGTTATGTTTTTTTCCGAAATTTCAAAACGTCCTGTGGGCTATACAAGGTATTGCAAGTTATTGCAATTATAGCCAATTTAAAGCCTCATATTTTTTCTACATTTTCTTTTTTTATTCATTTGTTTATCTCTGTTACTTCATGAAATACACCGTTTTGAAACACCATATGCTTTTATTCACATGAAATGCATTTATCGGACAACTCAAACAGCTAGCAAGCTATGGAAATCGAAGATTACACGTCATAAACTGACAACTGTGTCATTAGTTTTTTGTTGACAGTCCAGCAATAATTAGTGAATAATGGAACGCCAAACCAGAA
Organism: Tetropium fuscum; assembly: GCA_964058915.1. Lineage (NCBI taxonomy): Eukaryota > Metazoa > Arthropoda > Insecta > Coleoptera > Cerambycidae > Tetropium > Tetropium fuscum. The sequence continues at coordinate 11,815 of CAXKVY010000846.1, read as the reverse complement.
ATTTAACTCGTGATGAATGTGTTGAGGCAGCTACATTACATGGTGAAGGGTGGAGTTACAACCGCATAGCTGGAAGGTTGGGAGTGTCTCACACAACTATAGCGAGAGCAATTCAAAGGTACGCGGAAACAGGAGAACATTCCAGACGGGCCGGTCAAGGTAGATCTCGTGTTACCTCTGCTATCCAGGATCGCCTTTTAAGAGTAAATGCTGTAAGACAACGATTTATAACTGCAACACTTTTAAGAGCACAACTTCAAGACGCAGGTGGTCCACTCATATGCGTTCAAACTGTACGCCGACGACTGAGGGAGGCAAATTTAAGACCCAGGATTGCTGCTCGAGGACCCGCATTAACAGTAGATCATCGAAGAGCCAGATTGAATTTTGCCAATGAGCATGTTAATTGGAAGGAAGCAGATTGGGAACGTATTCTTTGGACTGATGAGTCAAGGTTCAGTTTGTATAATTGTGACAGACGTAATCGCGTCTACCGAAGACCCGATGAGCGATACAATCAATGCAATTTTTTGCCCACAATTTTATATGGAGGTGGATCCGTCATGGTGTGGGGCGGAATATCTTTGACTGGGCGAACGGACTTGGTAACTGTGAATGGAAATCTCAATTCTGACAGATACATCACAGACATCTTGAAGCACATGTTTTGCCTTATGCCCCCTATATAGGACCCAATTTTTTACTTATGCAAGACAATGCGCGTCCCCACACGAGTCTTATCGTGAGAAATTATCTTGAAGAAGTAGGAATTGATCACATAGACTGGCCAGCCCGTAGCCCCGATCTTAACCCCATTGAACATGTTTGGGATTTTATCGGTCGGCGGTTACGAAGTGACGGACGACAACCCCAAAATTTACAAGAATTGGAAGGACGCCTAGTCGAATTATGGAATGGCCTAGATCAGAACCTAATCAGAACTTTGGTTTTAAGTATGAACCAAAGATGTCGGGAGGTCATTTGCGGAAGGGGTGGAAACACCAGATACTAATTCTCTATTTACTTTTGTTTTGTTTCCTGTTATTCGTTGTTTTATTGATTAAAGCAATCCATTTTTCTAGGTATGTTTTTTGAGTTTTTGTCCTTTTAAGACCTTTTTCTCTTCTAAAACACCTTGCATCTCTCAATAAATTATAAGATATCAAGGAAAACAGAACGCAAAATGAGGCATTGAACCAGTATAATGAGTAATAAATAATGAGCACTAGACAAAAAAGAAAGTTAATAAATTTAATAAAAATCACGTCAACTCAAAAATTGGATATTTCATGAAGTAACAGAGATAAACAAATGAATAAAAAAGAAAATGTAGAAAAAACATGAGGCTTTAAATTGGCTATAATTGCAATAACTTGCACTACCTTGTATAGCCTACAGGACGTTTTGAAATTTCGGAAAAAAACATAACATTTTTATAGCACCTGGTATAATATCAAAATCATTCGTAACTACAACAGTGATATTCCTAAGAGAAAAACCTACAATTTGAAAAAAAAATCGACCAAAACGTACAAAAATTGTCGAAAATACATAACGTCAAATTTGAGTTAACTTTTTGGTTGTGCGTTAAATAAGTTGCGCAGTGTATAATAAAAACGACCAACAACGTATATACAATAGTCCAATGTCTAAAATATCACTAATATATTGTTTATATAAAACTTGTTTAATTGATACTTAATTTAATACACAATTTAAACGGCAACGGCACTCTAACACACAGCACAGAACACACACAGTTGACAGTTGGATCCGCGATGACGTCAGATTAGGGTGGGGATACGTGCCAGTACGTAAAGATAGGAATCGAACTATCCTATTCCTCTACACAACCTTGGGTTCTTGGAACTCATTCCGGCAGGAACCAAAACGATATGCAAGCTACAATGCTGCCAACTACCTATGTAAAAAAATCACCCATTCAGGGAAAAACTAAAGATAAGCAACGTAACAAAAATGAAATACCATACTCGGTAACACAAACTAACGACTAGTCCCTACGTATAGAGCTCTACTAACTTCCTCAAATTATATTATTGTATTGTTGAGGCATTGCCTCTTGTAAATGTCAAATGTCAGACTTGATCTAACCCTACATCAGGATCATGAGCAATTGGGGCATGATGTCTCATATCACTCGTACTACAGTATAGTAAATTTAAAAATAACTCAAATACCTATATCGAAATTCATATATGTAATTCACGGAAGCCATAATATTTTGAAGTGCTTCTTCATAAAATCGTAAATAATTCTCTATGACGTAAGCATGACGTTTGTTGGCTCTCAGATTTGTGTAAATATATTGCTACCCACAAAGATAATTTGTGTAGGTACCTATCTACACCTATATTTATGTAGGTATCTTTACACAAACTCTATACCCTCAAATTTGCCTAGATTTTGTTAATCGGTTATATAGGCTAGTCATACACACATCGCAAAAATTCTAGGGATATTTGTACAGTCATACAATCCATTAAAGAAATGTTTGTATCGTTTAAACTGTACTTCTAACGTACTTATTAGTTAATTTAGTCTGTCGCGTCGCGTCCGGTTATTGTACCCGCGTCTAGTGCGGAAAACATAAAAAATATTGTAAAAAACTTGATAACACGTAACACGATAGAAGGAATAAGTAGAATTCCTATCTCAATAGTGTCGATTTCATTCATTCTACAGTGTTCGTGTTAGTGTAGTAGCATTAGAAATATTATGTTTTATAATGGAACGACAACATTTACCTTTAAACTGGATTAATCGAGCGCTAGCCTGAGATAAGTCGAGGTAGCTAAGTGGATGCGTGTTTCCGAAAGCGCCATGGGTCAGTTATGGAGGCCCTTTAGGAAAACTTGGCATACAAATACTTGGATATACACTGCTGGTAGTGTCCTAACAACATATTGAAAAATCGGAACTAGCAGGAATAGGAGTTGGTAAAGTTATAAAGATATTAATCTTTTACCTTGGCCCGCAAAAAGGCCAGACTTGAATCATATCGAAAACGTTTGGTTACGTAACTAAACATATTTATAAACAACGTTTCAGACCTCGAAGCGCTAATCAGCTTTGGGAAGTAGTTGAAGATGCTTGGGAAGAACTTGTGGGTAGTTACGATATGAGGTCATTAATTATGTCGATGCCAAGGCGATTGGAAAGTGTCTTAGCAGCTAACGGTTCTGCTATTAAAATATAAATTTTTTGTAATATTTTTATTTACCAAACTTTTGCCCAATAAACAAATTATCAATTTTCTTATTGCTATTGCACGTCTTTGAACAATTTTAGAACGAAACCCGATTTACATTAACGAAAAATGAGAAAAATTACTATGGCAACGAAAAGTCGTGCACTTTTGGGAGGCGGCGACTGTACATGGTACCGTATGGTACATAGTTATTGTTATTACACCCAATTATCAAGATCGAACGCAGAACTCTTGTTCTTTGCAAGTCATGTGCACGGCGCCGATATGATATATTGCAAATTATTGTCACAGCCTAGACTGTATAGTATAAATTTGGTGTAGTGTAGTTCGTAGTTAGGTGTTAGGTCTAGTTTTCAATAAACTTATTCGTAATATATAATGTAGTTTTTTTTCATTTGAGAAAGGTATGGAATTCCTAAACTTTTTCTTGTGAAAGTCTGTATTTTTGTATAAATGGAGTATTTATATTCATTGACATTCTGAAGTGGCATGAAAACGCGTGACCTAAAAAATTTTCGGCGCTATTAGGGTCCCAGGCAGCAGAGTGACGTCATTTTACCGTGATATTTACGTGATATTACGTCTTAATCAACGAAGCAATTTCCTTTAACCTTTACCAACCAACATATTTTATCAAACTATTTGTTCCAGACAAGGTGAAGAAGAAATACGTGAGCTTAGGACACACCATCCTCATGGTTCAGCTGGAGCGCAGCACTCAAGGCCTCGGGCTGAGCCTGGCCGGTCACAAGGACCGCAATTGCATGGCCGTCTTTGTATGCGGCCTTAATCCGAAGGGTGCAGCCTACAAAGCGGGTGGTATCCAAATTGGCGATGAGATTCTTGAGGTAAGAGCAAATTAAGACCATCTGGATGACTGATGACTGCTGTGGAATAGTACAATTATTACTGTTTCATAGAGTTATAGTTACTGATTGAAATACTATAATTTCCACATTATGCCCGATGTTAGAATTTTATCAGCGGCCAGTGGCGTATTTAGTGTGTCCAGGGGGTCTGGACCCATTCCCGCGAGGCTGTTGATTGGGTCTTTTTAAATCAAATATTTCAATCTGTTACTTTTTTGCATTATTTTTTGCTAACGAGCTTAATTACTGTCACAATCGAGGACATTCCATGCTGTACGCTGCATATATTAAAGCGAGATAGCCGCGATCGTTCACCAATAGTGCTTGGATCAACACGTCGCGACGCATAGATTTTATAATTTAGGTTAGTGCACTTACACTTTACTCAGTGTACTCACTATTTTCCTCAGAAAAATATTGGATTCTCAATTTAACGTTTTTCTTATCTTTACATAAATAAAATAATTTACCATCCATGCAGAACAATGTAACAATTGCTAATTGAAGATATGAAATAGTGAATATAGGTAAGGGAATTGTGGGACACATGGTATATTTTATTAACATGATTTTCCAATTCATAAAATAAGCGGCAGATAAGGTTTATATAAACAGGAGATCGTCGAATTTGCCACGCTGTGATTACTGAAACCTTGGGACGTCGGCTTGGGACCAAAAATCATCTCATCCAAAAAAGATTACAATTCAACAATTCTAGCGTGGGACGATCGATAGCGAAAAAAAAGTAGTTAGTTTTCGATCGACCTGAAAAAGTTGGTTCTGGGGCTACGCGGCGTCGGCGCTCTCGTGGCGAGTGTTTCGAGTGGAGTTAATAGTTTTTGATTTAACGCAGTCTTGTGAAATAGGAGTATCAAATAGGATGACGTTTTAAATTGATACAAATTGGTTTATTAGGTACTCTTTAAAGTGTAAATTGCCTCTTGGTTGAGTTTGCTTAGCGTTATTGGTCTGTCGCAGACGACGGAAGATTTGACGCAAGATAGAGCCAGGTATTTTCCCCATTTAAGAGAGGTAAGTTTTGCGTAATTAATGCTAAATAGTAATAGAAAGGGTATCAGAATTGAATAAGTGCCGAGAAATAGGTGTGTTAGCACAGAAAGCTCACCTTATGCCTAAAATAGTGCCACAGAATATATTGCCTAGCTAAGGGGAGCCTTTAAACAAACGTCAAAAGTGGGGTCAATATGGCTGCGCCCTTAGAATGCCGAGAAAGAAAGATGCGCACTCGTCGAAGCTCATTCTCCCTACTTATATATGTCTGTCCGGTATCTATTCCGGTAAACATATTGTCGCCCTTCTATTCATATTGTTTCGTGTCATAAAATCAATTATTATTGAGAATATCAAAGACCTTGTTGCGGGAGGTATTACATTTACATTTTTCTAGAAAATTACCAGCTAGTTTTCATTAGAAACGTCATAACACTTTCCTCCTCACTATCATTTATAACTCATTAAATTTTGAAAGTCTACTCGTTAATCGTTATTACCCACCCAACTTTCTCGTGAAATTCACTTTGGCGCACTGACACTAATGACACAAGTCGGCGGGAAATGAACGGTAGATGATCTAATCAGTTTTATAAACGATAATATTATAGGTGTGTTCCAGAAACTCTAAATTAATTTAACACGAATTAGCTACTAGCAGTGGCGTATGTACGGGGAGCGTGAAGGGGATATATTATTGAAGTAAGTTGATATGTAAACATTTTAATCATATCTTAAATATTCTTCTATGGCTTGTGGCTAAGCCATAGAACATAGAACAAGAGGTATAGCCATAGAACAAGACGATTTAGTAAAAAACTTCTAAATTTAATAGTTTGTACTATATGATTTATAACACTCGGAGTAGTTTCCCAAAACACTTTCACTTCGCTCGACGCGCGTTTCGCCAACCAAGTTGGCATCATCCGGAGACGATTAAAAACTGTTCTCTGTTCTCAGTTTTCCTCTTTCAGTTTTTAATCGTCTCCGGATGGTGCCAACTTGGTTGGCGAAACGCGCGTCGAGCGAAGTGAAAGTGTTTTGGTGTTTGTGGAAACGACTCCGAGTGTTATATGATATATGATTTATATTTTACGCCAAAAAATATTTCCATAATTCTCAAAACTTTCATTTAGCATAAAATATGAGCAGCTTTTATTTTTTTTGCAATTATTCCAATAAATTATTCAACAGTAGTTGCTAAGTGTGCTGTACAATCGTTAAAAAATATTAATGATTCTTTTTACATAAAATAACCTCATTTTCATTTCGTCGTGACCCCTTTGGAAAATGAAATTGACGCCGTTACTGAATAAGCAATTGATGATGGCCGCCGGCGCATATTACGTCACTTCCTGGTGTCTTTTCATTTCAATTTACCTCTACAACTTTTATAATAGTTGTTGTTGCCGTTTGGGCCATGCAGTGGCGGCTCGTGATAAAAAGAAACGGGTGTTCTGCAAATATTTACTCACCTATTTTTTGAAATTCAATTCAATCCTGCGATCCTTCATAGAAGCAAACTTGTCTATAACCTTCTCGTTGAAGCCATCAATGTGTGAAATAAATATGTTTTCAATGGAAAGCATCGATAGAGCTGTCAAACGATCCTGGGACATTGAATTTCGAAGGAAGGTCTTGATTCTTTTCAAAGTTGAAAAGCATCTTTCAGCTTCTGATGTTGACATGGGCGTTGTTGCAACAATTTCTAATAATTTTTTTGTTTCCCGAAATGTTTTGTCTAAATTATTTTGTGTTAAAAATTTCAAAAGGGGTAATGCACCATTTAAATCTCTACAGTCGTTTCTTAAATAGATAACAGATAGTTCTGTTTTGAGTCGCTCTTTTTCAAGTGTGGGATAAGCTAGGCAAGTAGTTGTCAACTTGTCTTCGGGAAACTTACCACAATACTCTCCAAAATGCTCAGAAAAAAAAGGGATGCTGCTACTAGATGATCTTTAAACATAAATCTGACATTGGCAGAATTCGTAATAAGATCACAAACTTCTAAGGCGGCAATACGGTGATCAAATTTGCTGTTATGAGGGCGTTTTCTTTTTTTTTTCTTGAGGCTCCGTGCAGACATGTGATGAGGCTTCAGTAATGATGTCATCAATTTTATTCCGAATACTGGTGATGCTTTTTTCGAAATTGTCGATAGCGTTTCTTACTTGGGTTGGATCGGTTTTTCTCTTCTGCAACTGATTAAACAAAATATCGACGTGAGGCATTACGTGATGAAAAAAAGTTAACCAAAAAACAAAAACAGAATCTTCTAACATTCGCCGAATAGAGGAAGCTGCATTGCACACTGTTTCATTATTGAATTCTTCTTCTATTTCTTCCATACATTCAATAAGCGATTCTCTATTTTCAAATACAACATTAATAGTCCGTATATTAAAATTCCATCGAGTCGTAGCACCTTGGGGAATTTTTCTCCCCACTATTGTATTTAGTACTTCTACTCGCTGCGGTGAATTATTGAAAAATGCCGGAATGTCTTTCAGATTTCCAAAAAACACACGCACTTGAGAATTTATGGAAGCGGCTTTAGACATAATTAGGTTTAATTGGTGTGCGTAACAGTGTACAAAATAAGCACAAGGATACTTTTGTCTAATTTTTGCTTGAACTCCTGCGTGTTGTCCACTCATTACCGCTGCTCCGTCGTAACTTTGCGAAATTAGCTTGTAAGGTGATTTTTCCACTAGAGGGTCTATAACACTTAAAATATTTTCCGAAAGAGTTTCAGCGTCACATTTTGTAGGTTTCAGGTATGTCCAAAAACGTTCAATCGGTTCGCCATCGAGAACATATCTTAAAACTACTACTAACTGAGTTTTTGCAGATACATCAGTTGTTTCGTCTGCCATAACTGCCAAAAATGAAGATTTGTTAATTTCTATAATTATTTCTTCATGACATACTTTTAATATACAGTCTAAAAGATCATTTTGTATTTCTTTAGACGTTCCTTTAAATACTGAAGCATTTTGTAGATGCTCGCTTAAAGTTACATCAAGCTCAGCAGCAAAATTTATCAAACCACGAAATATCCCCGGGTTGTGAGAGGTTTCAGCTTCGTCATGTCCTCGCAGCGCCAGTTCAAAGGCCCCACAAAACTTTATGCAGTTTATAATTTTTGACAAAACGTATCTATTTTTTGTCACATTATCATTATGCTTTTGCACATTTATCCAATAAGCTGTATCCAGCTGCGCTTTAATATTAGTTGTCCCTAATAACGCGAATTCCATTGTATTGTGTAGATGGCTTTTGGAGTTGTCGTGCTTTTTTATTTTTTCAGATAAGTGCACCAAATCTGTCACCCCTACCTCCGTCCATGCTTTATCACCGTCAAAAAGTAAACAAGGAAAACAAAATAACGCATGTTTTTTGTTGCACCCACAAATCCAGTTGTTCCTCGAATAAAGGTCTCTGTTAAATTGACGTTTATATGCTTTTCCGCGGCTAACACCTGCAGTCTCAATAACAATATCGGGCAATGGCCTACCATTGTTTTTTAATTCAATTTTTTTTTCATAGGAGTATTTAAAAAATCGCTTCACATGAACTAAATTATAAACTAAATCCATTGTCACTATCAGTATATAAATATTAATAATTAGTACAATAAATCACCAAACAAATTCACAAAACAGTATTTAAAATATCAAATTAACACGAAATACGAAATAGGTACGATTTAAGTACGCCCGCCAACTCTACGAGTAAACATTCACTGATGCTGCCTTTTGAGTGCCTTTGCTGGAAAAAATGCAGCAGTAAACTCGCGCATTGCAGCGTCATGTGTGGATTTTCGCGGGAGGTGAGGGGGAGGACGGGTCTGTGCCGATCCGGGCACAGACCGTCCTAGGGTTGCCCAGTTCAATGTACCGCGATGCGCTCGCGTAGAGACCCAGATAATTCATCTGGTTTACTACTCAATAGAGTACGGCTGCCAGAATGTGATTTTAACGCAAGCATGACGGACGGCTCGACACAGCGGACAGTGTCGGCGGGCGTGGGATGCCGTTTAGCTGCACCAACTAACCAAATTATTTAATTAATAAATTTTAGTAATTATTACGCCGCGAAAATATACAAATATCTCATTTTTTTGGCAGTTCTGCAGCTCTGCAGCACCTATACACCAGCCGCCCCTGGGCCATAGAAACTGAGGTAATCGCGAATCCGCGTTCAGTATAATATAATATAACGGCGATGAACGAATAGATGGTGCGGAAAATAGTTCCGAATCCGGCCCTGTCTAAATAATATGAAGAGACAAGTTGACTATTACATGAAACTTGAAACGCCGTCCATAGCAACTAACAACACGCAACAAAAGCGGAGTTATGTATATCGGCTGTCAGCATTATCATATAATTCGAATTCGCCTACCTACCTATACCGTTTGCCTATGCCTAGTAGTATATTGCAATAAAAACGCGGCACACTGCTAAACTGAATTCTAAAAATTAAAAGTTAATTGATACTTCCAAAGAAATGGAAGCTGTGGAAGTGAAAATGTGTTTCAGAAGGTATTTGATGTAGAGTAGAGATATTGGATGCACTGTACACATTAAAAATGAAACACGTTTCTAGATAAGCAAATTTATATACCACTACCACTATAATATTATGTTGGAAATAATCGCAACTGATAATGAGCCATAGTATAGTTGTTAGGCTAAGCGTTTATTTATTACCGTTCGGCGTGCTGTTTTGTTACTGTGAAAATATGAGTTATTTGAATTTATGAGTATCTTTCTCAGCTGTTACATCAGGTTAGTAAATAATTGTAAGATATTTTTATTTTTTTATAGGTGAATGGTGTGGTTTTACATGGTCGCTGTCATCTAAATGCCTCGGCTATTATTAAAGGCCTATCCGGACCAATATTTAAAGTTATCATATTGAGGTAAAACGTAAAAACTATTAATAATTAAATGGTGTTACTTACTGCACGTGTAGTACTTGCTGTGAAGTGTTTAATGTATTTCTTACCAACACATCACCATTTTTTATAAACGTGGGATGTAGATAGGTATGCTAATGCTGAAGTAGTTTGAGAAAAATGTGGTTTTGACGGTTTTTTTCTTTTATCATCTCCCGTTTGTGAAGGTCGCGTGTACTAATTAATGTTTAATGCATTTTTATGTTTGCTTTGCATGCTTGTTGATGATTAAATTTATTAATATAAATAGGATTAGGTAATATATATATAACCAGTTATACATCCTCGCCTATGAAAACACTAAATAGTTATTGCCTATCTATATTGTCATACATCTATTTATTTATTATTTTGTTTTAGGTATCAAGTATCATTTATCACGTACCTATGTAATGTTTTAAATGAATGTAGGTATAATAAAATTCATCTAATAGTACCTAGGTATACAAATCGAATAATACGTACCTATCAAAATATGCTGTTTTAAGTCAACTTCATGCAATTTTTGAGGTTAATTTTGTTTTAAAAATTATTTTGTCTAAGTTCCTCAAGGCTCTACTTTTATTTATTTTAATAATTTTATATGACTATTATTACTATTATTGTTGGCTGGAAAAACAAGTTTTTGTTAACACAAGTAGGTAATTTAATGTGTTTGTGCAGTTTAGCAGGTTAGATGTACCTAATGTTGACACTATTATTTCCTCAATATTTTCTTCTGCTCCGGTATTGTTTTAAAACTTGGCTATATTTTGTGCTGTGTATTAATGATGTTTGTTCATCATTTTTAGGCGAAAAACTGCCATCGATGACATCGCTGTTAAGCCCATCACGCAATTTCCTATTTCGTTGGCAGAGGAGGTGAGTGTATTTTTTCTTTTCCTAATGACACCGAAACGGTGATTTTTCACGCAGTTGCACGCTTGGTTTTCCAAATTGCATTAATTATTAAGCCACAATCAAATTTCTCTCATAAATAAAATTGTTGAATATCAAATACCCAGTTACTTATAGATATCGGTAGTTAACACTAACTTTTTATAGTTCATAGGTTATACTTACTTAGCAGGCGTATTCAAGGTAGTTCTAAAGGGCTTGCCACATCTACAAAGTCAACAAATATAAGGGTATTGTATTAGCAACATTTTTGCATTTACCAAATATCTTTGTTTTAACTATTTCTCAAAAATTTCTGAATCTAGGTGGTATCATTCTTTATGATCGAACAGTATTATACCTACCGACTTATACAAGCCTGTCTGCATAATTTTGTAAATGTTTGGAATCGGCCTACACATATATGTATCTAGCAGAGAAGTAGAGAGCTATTAACTTTTTTTTTTGATAACAATGTAAGGTATGGTATCAGGTATCACCATTTTAATAAAATCTCTGAAAGCCTAAGGTAATGTGGTAATGAGTAGATTTGACAATTATATTTTGTTTGACAGTTAACTATTCAGGTACTAAATTTCCTGTCATTCTTTTGTTTAACTATGATGGAGTTGTAGCCCACTTAGGTAGATATGTAAATATTTATTTGGAATATTGACATAGTTAATCTGTAAACTACATAATCTAAAAGTTAACCTTCAATTACAAGTGATACTTATCTATTTAAGTATGTATCATTGTAGGTATTGGATATTCCAAGAATATACATCAGACATAAGTCGAAGCAGATGAGAGTATAAAATCATACTATAGTATTAATTTGCCATTACTATTAAATATGTAGGTATC
>CAXKVY010000845.1:0-125099 GCA_964058915.1 Tetropium fuscum | reverse complement strand
GGCTGTGCAATAGGCAAACTTTCAAATTCCTTAGTCAATCATTTTGATAAGTGGTAAGTCGGAGATCCAATAGACGATACTATTGGACGCACCGACTTCCCTGGCTTATGAATTTTTGGTAGACAATACAATCTAGGTACAGTAGGGTTAGATACACGTAACCTATTCTTAACAGGTGGAGTGATAAGGTTGTTACATGATTTGAGGACATTTTTTATTTCAGTGGTCATTCTTGGTAAAGTTCTTTATAAAAACCATTACTAATTAGGTTGTTTACCCGTTCATAATAGTCCTCTTTATCTAAAATAACAATCTTATTACCTTTATCTGCTTTTATATAAAAACAGTCTTTCTCGCGCAATCTTTTGATAGTCTTTCTAGGATTCTTTGAGCATGACTTTCTATTGTCTACGTTATTCATTATATTTTTAGAAATTTGGTTCCTGCAAGCCACTCTGACGAGACCCTTGGATGAATCAGACAGATATTAAATTGAACTTTCAATCCCTGCTACGACATCATCCAAAATCTCATCAGAAGGGGCTACAGCAAAGTTTAAACCCTTGTTTAGAAGGTCAAGTTCTTCTTTATCAAAAGAGTGTGACGAGTGATTTTCTACAATATTAACGACCTTCCGAGGAACATTTTTTGGTACATTAGTAGTCAATTTTTTAAATTTTTCGACGCGCGTCCAGCGAAGTGAAAGTGTTTTGGTGTTTGTGGAAACTACTCCGAGTGTTATTTTTTTGATATTATTTGAGTAATAAATGTGAACAAAACAACTTTGATTGTGAACAAAACAACTTGGTCGATTTATTCATTAAAAAATTGTTCTCGAAGCTCTAGGGCCTACACTTTGCCTAATACCGTACCTCGCCGACCTTAGTGGGATACCCTGTATATCGGTTTAAAGGATTAATGGGCAAGCGTGATTTATTGCACGCATTTCATAGGATTATAGACCATCTATATTGTTGCTGTAAAACATGTTTTAGTTCAGAGGACGAAGATAGTTCTCCGTACGACTTCGTCCTGTAAACGAAAACGTGTATAGTGGACTGGAGTTTTAGTTTACCGAGTGTCACAATTTGTTTTCAGTATACAGTCGGCTAACATCAAAAGTTTTTTATAGTTGTTTCTTTATCCTTTACTCTTTGCCGCCAGCCGCCTGAATTGTGACACTCGGTTCAAAACTACACTCCACACAATGCAGATGGTCAATAATCCTCCGAGATACATGCCGCTTGCTCGTTAAGGGATCTCCTTTAGGGAGATTCGTATTTGGATCGAGGACTATAACTGAAATAAACGATATAAACGATCGAAATCTTTATTTTATAGCTCTAAGACATTTCGCCATCTACATGAGTTAATTAACATTAAGTAAAAAACTACTTTCATCGGTAGTAATTTAATGGATCCATCATTTACCATGCATTTTTTTGTTGCAGTTGTCTGTCCGAGGAATACGTATAGTGACGATGACAGGGCATTTTGTCAAATATGTCCGGCTGGACAATATCAACCTCTGATGGGGTCCAAGTCTTGCCTCATATGTTCCTCACCTGTAGACGATTCGATATGCCTTCGGATGCTGGTAAATAATTATTTGTAGTATTCGTTAATTATTAAATTAACTTCAGAAATTCACATATCCTGTTACGTTCACTCTTGTCAATTGACTTAGATATCAGAAGGTCGTTGTAGGTATATAATTCTGATTAATTCTATTAGGGAAATCGACGGCCCTCTTCCTTTAACATTTATTATTAGATCTCAAGGCATGTATGTCACAAGTTTAGTAACGACACATTGTGTTATGATATTTTTCGTAGAACATTATTGATTGGTGTCAGCATATAGTAGTCACTATTTCCTATTCTGTGAGCGCGTTTAGGCTGTCTGCAGTTTTACACATGACCTGATTTCAAGGCCTTTGTGTGGGCATATAGGACGAAGCCACTTTTTCTTTCCTTTTTTCCTTTTGCCTCGTGAACGAGTGGTAACGCGACATATTTCAAATTTAAAAAATTGTTTTCTTATAAGAATAAATACGTTGTTATTTCCACGATAATGGAGGATTTAATAAGAAAATAACTGTGGTATGTTTTTGTGGTTTGTTAACCGCACACGTTCAATGGTATGTATCGGTTTCAACTTTTTGAAATAAGTAAGCGATTTTTTTTTGTTGCCATGAGGCCATTTTCTATTTCCACCTTCTTATGTTCTCTCGAGCCTGCGTTTCCTTAAATTCCTAGTATTGATTGAGGGACACATAACATTAGACAACCTTTCGAAGCAGCTTCCATCAACTCAGCTTCTTACGTCGAGTGTAGGTCACTCCATCTTGTAACCTCGAGATCTTGTCGTAATCTCGACACCTAGTAACTTTGACATCTTGTAATCTTGGGCATCTTTTTTAACATTGGCACATGTAAACTGGGAACTTCATCCACCTCAAACCGTCGTTGATTTGCCTCCACCGAGTTGAAATCTATCAACTACATACGTAGACTTGCTGGAGAGACCCACCTTACTGGACCACTTGCTGCCTCAGATAAGATTAGTTTAGGCATACTCTTTTAATGGTTCTTGAGACTACTATAGTATGCACATATAGATAATGATTAACTACCGTTTAAGCTCTCATTCTACTTGGCTTTACCTAAATTAATTTTCATAGTGTACGAATAGGTACTTGAAGGATGCCGATACTCATATAGTATGGTAGGTATGTTTATTTCCAAACCTAAATTGAATATGTATTTACCTGTACACTTTCGTTATTACGATCAATAAATGATTCATAGTGTAGCTGCTCGAGATATGCTGATAAGTTGTGCTAAATTGACTCGTGTCGAGGACGCAATTTATTTTATTGTATGCCTTTAGCAAGTTCGTACAAAACTTTAGTACTCAGAAGTACTGTTATAAAATACCTATCTCAACCTCATCTCTCAAATCAGAACGTTTTTCAAAAATAGATTTTTCTTTAATGTCCGAAACTTCTTAATTTTGAAGCTACACAACGCCCATTCAAAAACCATTTTACATGTAATTTCAAGGGCTGCAAGATCATATACATATACAACGTGCCCAAACCCTTCATATTCAAAAAGTAAAATGTTGGAGGGCTCGGGAGTGGTGGACGTGCGCTAATGCAAACTTATAACAGATTTTTTATAGAAATTAGACAGAAATTAGTTTTTTACAGAAATGCTTCCGGTCAAAGAAATCGAAATTGCCACCTAAAGTCTTTCTAATAAGTATGTGCAGTTCAACAACCGGCAAACCTGACCTACAGAATGTTTCTCATGGGCGTAGCCATCTTTTTTTTAGGGTGTTGAAAGTAGAAGATTTTTATATGCATATTTTCAACATACAACTGATATTGAATACAAGTTTCCACACCACTCATGAAGTATTGCTTTCAGCGCGTTACCATTTTCTAGTGGGTGGTTTGCCAGTAGCCATATTATCCACAAGAAACAAAAACAAATATGTACAAAACAGCCAAGTAGCCGTGAAAAATAAACGTTAAAACGGAAAAATAAAAATATATATTCCAAAATAGAGCAAAAAATTCTCAAGAAAAATAAAAATACCTTAATACTTTACACCTTAGTACCGTAATACCTTAAAAACGTGTAATCAATACCTCGATTTTCTATATCACTATTTAATAATATTATACTCATTAATATCACTATTTTCAGTCACTTTCCACTTCATCTTCACTGTCACTATCGCCATTTCCAATATTAATCACCATGGGGTCTATGGCTTGGTCAACCGCCAAATCCACGTCCCACATTATCTGTTCCTCTTCCATCACGTGATTAATACATTCTGCCAATTTTCTGATGTGACATTTTCTATTGCTCCTCGATGATGTCTCTCCACGTCTGCTAATTTAAAAGTTCGATACACTCTCGCCACTTCCAGAGTAATTCAATGGGGTTCCATTCGTAGTGATAAGGTGGTAATCTCAACAACAATAATCTCAACAATGCGTCAATGCCATCCCCTAATACTTTCTTATATTTATGGACATGTTATCAACTACCTTGCAATAATTCCGCTCTCAAGTAATTTTCTTGGTAAGGAATGGCCTTTTCTATTAACCATTCTTGAATTCTTCTCTTTTTCCATGATTGCTGGGGTGTTTTTTCACATTTTAGGCTATGATAAGGCGCATTATCCGTAACCATGACACTTCCTGATTGCAAATTTTTAAGTATGCCGGCAAACCATTCCTCGTATACTTCGGAATTCATTTCCTCGTGTTAGTCGTCTCCGGTCTTCTGGGATTGAAATATCAATTCTCCATTAGGCAAAAATCCACTATCACTTAATATGCGTTATGATTAAACGGCGACCTTTTCCAGACGCCATTTTTAAACCAGATGTCCAGCCTTCAATCGCAGCTTGCCGTACATTATTCACGTTTCCATCCTGCCGGACTCTCTTCACATTATCCTTCGTTGACCCATGTTTCGTCAGTGTAATAAATTTTCCGCCCTTCGTTTCGAAACTTTTTTATTTTTCGAAGATAATCCATCCGCCAAGCAACTATTTCATATCTTTCTATGAGAATACTCATAATTCTTTCTAAAGAAACCATTGACCGTTCGACGTATCGCAGTTTTTGCATCTTCGTCCACTACGATCTTATTTCGACCGCTTTTTTGTGTCGCT
The DNA here is from genome assembly GCA_964058915.1 of Tetropium fuscum. Lineage (NCBI taxonomy): Eukaryota > Metazoa > Arthropoda > Insecta > Coleoptera > Cerambycidae > Tetropium > Tetropium fuscum. The sequence continues at coordinate 120,401 of CAXKVY010000845.1, read as the reverse complement.
GGTTGTACACTTGTATGTATCTTTTCTTCTCTTAAAAGTGTGTACATGCTTGTTGCAATGAGGTTGATCCCTTTATATGCAGAAAAATACTCGTAAAATAATTTTCTTCTCGGCTACCGTTCGATAGTGCCTACGTTTTGGAATATTTTTCATCGTTCACTGATATTATATTGTATCACAATTACAGTAAAACAGCACTACACAATCGCGAATATCTCAACCAATGCACTACTCAATCGCGAATGACCGATACACAGAATACGCGCGAAAATCCCGCCAATGCTGGTGATTAATGGGACGATGAGTTTACACGATTGTCCCAAATGAAAACAGATTGCACGTCATTTCCAATAAGTTAAAAAGAGACATATGCTTTCTATGTCAGCTTTCCGGCTGCGATATGAGCGGTGTTGCCGCTTTTAACTACCAAAATAGATATTTACGGGATTTCCATATTATAGTAGAGGAAGATAAATGTAAAAATGGCTAACATCTTGGCCTATACTATTACATGTGGCAACAGCAATTGTTCTTTTAGGCGGTTCGTGCACTTTGTATATATCTAGAACTTTGTATATATGTATCCAGAACTATTAAGGCGGGTATCCATATGAGCCAATGCCCCGTAACGTAACACCGAGCATGTTACATAGTGTTGCAAGATGATACGACACACATTTTGACTTATTTTGATTTTTGGCCGTGTCAATCACCTCGTAACGTAACCGAATGGGGTTACACCACATTGACTTATTCTCGACGCTCATCAAAGTCTTTTAATCTGACTTCAGCAGTATGAATGCCGCTCTGCAGTTACAGCTAGCAGCAGCTTCATATATTTTTATTCACCACCAGATTTTGAGCAAGAGAAGACGGAAATCTCCGCGATGGTGGATCTCGAAATTATATTGAAGTAAGGAAGATCTGCAGTGGGTCAAACTTGATGGCGGATGAAACTTGATGGCGAATTTCAAAATCAATCATCATATCAATGGGATGTACAAAAATTTCACAAGAATGCATCCCACTGAATTCCTACTAAATTCAATTGGGCCATCGATTTCTATACAATCGGTCACATTGCGTTTTTTGGTCACTGGCGATTCATACGCGAGCCTCCAATATTTGTTTAAAACTTCTAAACGGTCAATTAGCAGAATCGTCCCTAAAGTATGTGATGCGATTAAAAACATCGAATGCAACAGTACACGACACACAAGTCTAACGCCGACTCCACACTTGCGTTATTCGCTGACGAATAATCGCTGTCGAATAATCGCTGTTCGGGAAATATACTGCATGTGTGGATAAAAAGTTCGTGCTTGTTAGCAAATATTCAGCGTGTTTGCCCGAACACGAATATTTTCCGTCTCGAGTCGGTAAATTAACACACATCAAAGCACCCGAATATTTGTTCAGTTCATGTTCGCGCCATCGCACACACTTGTGTTTAAGTTTTTCAGGTTAGGTTAGCTTTCTCAACGTACACATAGTATCGTAGTTTAACGAGTTTGAAGATTTTAATATTTTTAATAGTGATCAGTAAAGTGATAGGAGTCCCTATACCCTGGTTCCGAAATAGTGTGGAGTGATTCATACATAATATCACACCACCATCACAATTGAACGGTCTGTCTATTTGCAATGGATCACAGAATTTCTTAGTGTGCAAATTTGTGTACACTCTATTGAAATGGTGGGCAGAACTCATTAGTAACCGGGTCTACCACTCTCATTGGTGACTTTTAGGCGGTTCTAAATTAAATTAAATTTCATTGGTCATAGGTAAAGACGCCGGATTTCCGTGGATATATTGACGCATGCGCTGTTTCATGCATGTATGTTTTGGGGCGACAGTGGCGCTTCATTGTGTCTTATGTACGGTTGACTCGCGATATAAATTAATTATAATATTGTGTTATACGCGAGTGTTTATAGTGTTTTTATGCGATGGAAGCGACGAATGCGAGTAGTATTGGTTCTAAAACCAATAATTCCAATCGTATGCGACTGAATTTGACAGGAGGAGAACTGGAAATGATGAAAAATGTATACGAAGGAATATTCGAACGGTATTCTGGAATCACTAAAACTGAGGCAGTTGATATATGCGCTTCGTTGACAAAAGTCTGTGTGAATAGTGTGTTTTGTGCAATTACAGATAAGGAACCCATTGCAAAAAAAATGATACGCCTATGGAATTTTGTTCCCTTCGCCCCTCATCTCCCTGATCCGTCCATATGCTGGTGATGAATCACTCCACATTATTTCGGCACCAGGGTATAAGACTGATAAATAAAATGGAGTGGAGAAATGAAGCAGTTATGGAAGTTATCAAATTGACCCGATGGCTCCTTTACTAAATCTGCAAGCATAGGCATTCCACTGTACCTAAAATAATATATTTGTTTTGTATAATTCACCTACATCTATATTTTTCATGTCTCAAAATGTCTTGAAGAACTTACCTTTCTCTACTTTGATGAAGAGAAACCATCCACCATCTTCTCTTTCTGGGCTTCTTTTTCTTTTCATTTAAAGAATAATTATAATAACACATAAAAAAATGGGCCGCTGCAGCTATTGTATCATCGTCATTCATCTTGACGTAGACGAGGGTGATTCGCGAATATTTTCCGGGGTAAAGATCAAATCCAAATATTCAGTTTCAAAAGTGATTTGTGTGGATGGTCTAAAAAGCGAACATTCACATTCGTACATAATTATTTGTTACCAAATATTCGCCGAATTTCCGAATATTTGTATACGCAAGTGTGGAGCCGGCGTAAGCACCCTTTCCAACTTGTCGTTGCACGTGGCCGTGTCCTTTCTTTGGTGCGACGGGTAAAACCGACAAATGGTGGTTCGGGTTGTAACGGTTACGCGTGTCTAGTTGGTTACGGGTAATATGCAACAGTTATTCGTCTCCACTAGCCGTAACGTAACATGTTCGTGGCTACGTTACGAGTCATTTGTTACAAGTGGATACCGGCCTTTAGGTGAAAGTAGATGGTAATTTCGATTGTTTGACCGGAAATAGTGAAATTTATATTTCTGAGGCCCGATATTTTTAATATGTAACTATTGCTCAAACTATCTTCCTATGCATACTTCAAATATCTAATCATTATTGTCCATGAAATATGGATTGTGATAAAATGCTGGGATTTTATTTTTTTCTTAAATAATAACTAAATTGGTGTAAAGAATTGTGAAATTGTAAAAGGTGAAATTGTAAAACTGCAATTTTTGTTTGTAGTACTGCTTCGAAACAAGCAGTTTCGGACAGAGTAGATCACTTTGTTTGTCCATTGTAACTACGAGAGATGTATTTGAACAAGATGCAATGGCGTTCTGCTTGACGACTTTAGCCTCTGCTTTTTTTAAAATATGAAGCTCATATTCACTTTTGAAATAGATACTGCCATTTTTAAAACCAGGGCATTGATATTTAACTGTAGGGCGCCATGATATTTCAATTTTATAGCGCTATTATGGAACCAATACTAAATAAACTATATATCGTTGGATTCGGAATTAAATTCTACACATTTTTTGTATAAACTTTTTTCCCATATAACTTAGTGTTTTTCAAATAAAGTAGATTAAAAAATTTTGGATAACTTAAATTTTACTTTTTTCCCAAATTCTCAATTAGACATTAAATATTTTAAATTCTAGTATTTTTTTTTTGCAAAGAATATTGTTTTGTAAGTATTCTGTTTTTTTGAAATTGAGAATCGGTCAATTCTTACTGAAGATATCTTTTTTTTAAAATCGCCCTAACCGCCATCTTCACTTGTATATTACTGGAGAAATGTCCATTTTCAAAAATGCCCACATGCCATTGGGTAGTTCAGTAGACCTATATAATCACAAAATAAAGAGTTTTCGAACTTAACACGACATCGAAGCGAACCGACCATATGATACTAGACTACTAATATCAATACTATGTATAATCTGCGCTACTTTCATGTAACAGAAAAAAAATGTTGATATAACGCATGTTGATATGTTTGCATGTTTACAGCAATGCGTATCATTCATAAATTATTTTGAAGGTTTGTATAGGTAAGTATACCAAGACAAAAGTGGAACACATGATTTTTTTTCAGCACTACTTATTCTTATGCAGCTTGGTAATAACAACACTGACATTTTGCAGTTGTATTTTTGAAGGGTTACAAAACATAATATGTTCATCAGTTCCTTAATTAAATATTATAAAGATTAACTACTTGATGGAACGATGCATATGTGAGAGAAATAGAATCGTAAAAAAAGTAGGTATCACCTTTTTTTGTTCTCTGCCCTGCATTTAAACCCATAGCGCATTGATCCTTACTTTAGTGGCTTAAATATGGATATTTTATTTTTATCCAAAATTTCATTAAAACATTTTCTTCTTCACATTGTGTTTCTATACAACATTCCTTGTACACTGCATGCATATATCTGTAAGATCTAAAAGAGTCTTCAACTTGAAGAGCGATAGTAATGGCTAGGGACTTTCAGCAGTAACCTTAACCACTGTTCTACCGAATTACACTTGTATTGTTTGTTTATGTTCTCATTATTATTTCCTTTTTTCAATGTGAGATTTTGTTTTTTTTCCTTTTCTCTCCTCTTTTAGCTTCTCTATTATTATCGTTTTCAATATTATTTTCTATATTTCCTTCTTTATTTTATTCTTTGATGCTAGTACCTAAATTTTCACTGTTATTAACAGTGCTGTTGCGTGAAACACTTATCTCTACATTATCCTGAATCCAGTTATTGAATGTATCTTTTCTTAAAAATGTCGACAAAAAAATTTCTGCATACCCTAACCTTTAGTCCAGAAGGGCCAGGTAAAAAACAATCAAAGCCATTACATTTTCGTTGATTTTGTTTTATTGATGTTCATGTTGCGACGCTCTCTTTCTCTTTCTGGTTCGGTGGCTAGCTTTATCTCGAGCGCCACTATCTGTTTATAGTGCAGACAGACCACTTTTCCCTACGGGCGGCTCTGTAAGGGCCTTGGATAGCTGAGTGAAGACAGGCGGAACTCCAGCGGTCACGTGTTCCACAGATAGGCCTTTGATTACCCTATCTTACAGAATACAGAGATGAACGGTTACAACAGGTTTATTCTCAATCTAGGTCGAATAGGTTTATATACGGATTATATACAGATCAGATACGGGTCATTTAGTTTGACTACAGTCAAGCGTGGTTAAGCGGCGTGTGCAACCGTGATGAATAGCATGCCGGTATGCGAATATATGATCTTAAGGACCTATAATGGCCCTAGTCACTACGGGGACCCAAAATGGCGGCGAGTTAAGCAAAAAGCGGCGTTATGATAGCGTGCGGGGAAAAAGCAATAACAATATGATTACGGACATACAGATGACGATAATATAGTGCTGATTTTCGGAACGTAGTGCATTAGTACTTACAGTACTAAGTTAGCGCGATTGTCGTACGTACGAGTGAATAGTTTTTCTTTTTTCGGCCCAGAATTTGCGTGGGTCGAACGGGGAAACTTGAGAAACCTGTCCAGAGTTTTGAACAGGAACGGCGGCCTTCCGACTCAGAATTTGCGTAAGCCAGAAACAGAAGCTTCCTGCCCAGAGTTAGCGAGGATAGAAAACGGCAATATTCCTCCCCAGAGTCTGTGTGAGCAGGAACGGGGATCTTCGGGCTCAGAGTTTGCGTCAGCCGGAAACAGAAGCTTTCTGCCCAGAGTTTGCGTGGGTAGAAAATTAGGTGGAACTATTCACTGATATCGACTTTTGTGCAACCGCGATCACTATTATTGTTCCGTTACTCGTCACTTTACTATCCGCACTTACTTGTCACTACTTGTTACCACTTTACCGGAGCGGCGGTTTTGACGGCTATTAGGGTGTACTGGGAAAACTATTTACGCGGCGCGGTACCCAGAATGGGCTTCTTTACTGCTTGACTATAATCAGAACTGAATATACATTTAAATATTAATACATTGCTAAAAAGAAATGGATTTTTACGGCCTATAGTAACAGAGTAAATTATAATACACAAATGCACGGCTTAATACCTACTAATATATTAAGAAATTAACGTAATGAGGTGAAAAATATTACGACTTCATTACAGTGTTCTTCTTATTACAGGTCTGTAGTCAATCAATCCCTTAATGTACGCCCTTTTGGCATCCCAAGATTCCAGTCGCCAAAATATATCGAACTTTTTTTTGACACATCAAACTTCTTAGTCTTCAAAATTAGTTTTTTAAATTTCTTTTTGGTTTTCTGATTTTTTGGTTCATGTGAACATAATTTAGACTGTATTTCTCTGTTTTTTCTTCCCATTAAGATGTACTTCTTCTGAGATACTCTATTGTATGTCTGATATATTTTTCCTGGTAAGGTCCTTAAGCTGTCCCCTAACTACCTAAGAATCCGGAGCGGAAAACCTTCAACGACTGGACTAAGAATGTCAAATGATAAACGCAGAAAATCAGTCCGATTTGAGTTTTAATCCTATATTGTTTTTAGTTCAGGCCTATTTAAGTTCTAATTCTATATTGTTTTCAGTATTCCGATACCAAACTGTTCAAAATATACGTTGGAGTGGCCTTTGGAGTGGTAGTATTTATAATATTAATACTTGTATACTGTACCAGTGGTGGAAAGAATCACAAGAATGGGGATCGTTTCGAGGGCTCCGTGAAACACCGAGCTGTAAGTAAAAGAGATGTCGATGTTGAACGCGCTGCTCTTTTGGAACCTCTTTTAAGCGAACCAAATACGAGACGAACACCACCAAAACCACCGCCTCGTGATTTTTAACCTTTATTTTGTAAGATTCATCCTGTATATATATATACAACTTTATTTTTAGTTATATCAATAAACTGTATACATATAAATATGTATTGGTAATATATAATATACATATACTCGGAGTGCTTTGGCCTCTAATCTCTTGAAATTATGTAATTAGATATATGATATACTTTTGATTAGGTGATGATTAGGCCGGGCCGCACCAAAGAAATTGAGACAAAACGGTGTCCAATAAATAAATATACATTTCATATTCATTCATTATATATTCATAGGCCTATTTTTTATTCACTTAAAATAGTTCTCCAATCGGCAATCTCCATTCCATTATCTTTAACGCTTTAAAAACCGCTGTTCCGGCCAGCCGGCAGCGTGTATTTGCTTCAATACTAAGGAGTATATACTTACATGAATTAATCTACTCTCTACGAACCAAGCTACATAAGCCTAGCTCGAGGCCGAAAGGCATATTCGTATCGGACGTAGCTTATTGCACAATTGAAAGCTCGAACTAAACTCATATCGGACGCGCGTTATTGCACAGTGCTGTGCAATATCAGTTGTTTGATACGGTCTAGTCTGTCGCATGTCTATGAAATTAATGTGTGTAAAATATAACGCAATGAAGTTATATTATGTATTATAATATCATAATATGATATATTAATAAACTTTAAATGCTGCTGAGAAACCGTGAGGGTCGTCCTTTAAACCTTCCATTACGTCATGATCAATTTTTTGAATAAATTTTGACCAGTTTTCTTGGGCAGTCGATATAATTTCCTCTGTATTTAATTTATTTTCCTCTGGATTCTCCCCTGTTAATTCAGGAGGATTATTGCCGCCTTCATTTTTGTGTGTGATAATTTCGCTTTGATGTGTGGGAGTATCTTCTTTTGAAACTTCCATAAGTTGTAATGGCAATAAAAGTTCTTCTCCAGGTTCAGATCCAGTAGCAATCCAATACAATATTAGTTTATTTTCTTGGGTAAGATAGTTGCGTACACTTTTAAATCCATAAAGGGTAATAATAAAATATTGATGTTTACATATTTTGCCATTCTCTCCAACATAATAACTACACATTCCAACACTCATATCAACAAAATACTCTTCAGAGGTACTTTTGCTTTTTACGGTAAACTGCATATCACTTAATTGCTGTACTTGATTTAGATTCACATCTGCTTGTGAAGGATAAAACCTTTTAATGCTGGCGCTGTTTATCCTATTGAAAATCAGGTCTAATATTCTTTGCTTATAATAACTTTCAAAGTCACTAATTACAAAATCAGTAAGCTGTGATAAATTGAAGGCTTTGGTACGTTCAAGAGGAATGTCCTTAAATAAGCGGAACATTACTTCAATAAAGTAGTTTGTATCCGATCCACGAGTTAGTTGTCCTTTTCTGACAACTTGTCCACTTGACAACAGACACCAAGATTGTAAATCAGAATCAATTTTAGTTTTTATATATTTTGCGTAATTTGAAAATTTGCATTCTGTTTTGAACGTTTCTAAACTCAAATCGAGTTCTAATTGAGTTTTTGAATAAAGAACGTTTCTAAAGAATCGATAGTGTTCTTGGCGAGATTCCTGTGGAATACAATTTTTTGAATTGTTTAACCACTTCCAAACAGCTTTTAACACATGAAATATGCAAAGGAGCATAGTGAGGCGGGTCAGTACTTCCGAAGAACTTTTCTCTCAGTCATATCGTCATCAGTAACAATAAGTTTGGGGTTTAATTTGATTGAATACATGTCAATCAAATTTTGAACGGCTACGTCAAACATTTCTTCTTTTTGACTAGTAGCAATAATGCATCCTAATGGTATACCTCCAGCAACGGAATGTGTAGCAAAGAAGTAAATCTTATGATTTTGAACATCACAGTTAGGTACGCTGGCGGCCATTTGAAAGTGCACGATTTTTTTTTGATATTGTAATGTGATCTTTTTATATTTCATTTTGACACTTATTTGAAACTTCAAACAATGTCAGTAATTAACTCCGTAATTTACAAACCACTTTATTAGTTTTCAAGTTTTAAAATGCCGCGGTTAACTGAACCTGAAAAAATGCGAGCTGTTACATCGCTTGAAAATGATTGGTCATTACAGGCATTTGCAGATGAGCTAAATCTGAGTAAGAGTTGTATATTCAAACACAAACAAAAATGGAATGCAGTAGTAAACGTTCCCTACTTCCACGGCGGAGGACGTCGTAAAATAAGCACTGTGGAGTAAGACAACCTCTTCCTAGACGAATCCCTTTGAAACAGCAATGACGGCCTGTTTCGAAACGGAGTTTCCTGGATCTGTGAGGTCTGCAAGGCGGCGGGTGAAGGGTTGAGAGTTACGAAATTATGCGGCAGCAAAGAAGGTATTTTTGGAGCCAAGGCATAAAGAACAACGTATCCGGTGTAGCTTCCATTTTGCGAACCAGTTTGTCGGTAGACCCGACGACTTTTGGAATAATGTCATATTTTCCGGCGAAAAGGTCTTTCAGTCATGTCATGATGGTTCCATCCGCGTCTACCGACCTCAGAATTCGAGGTATGAAGAGAGGTATATTAAACGTACCGACCGGAGTGGACGTTTTTCCATCAATGTTTGGGCATGGATAAGTTCCCTAGGTCCCGGTGTTTGCTGGAGGATAGGAGAGCGCCTTACCGGACAGAGTTACATACGCATATGGGACAATAGTATGCTGCCGTCCGTCACCATGTTGTATCCTCAAAATTTTATTTTCCAGCAAGATAATTGCTCAATTCATACATCAAGAATTGTAACTAACTGGATTAATGAACACAACATAAACGTGCTACCTTGGCCCTCAAAGTCGCCCGACCTAAACCCAATTGAAAATGCATGGTCGATGATTGTTAAGAATATTTATAATAGACCTGGTAATAGATATTTCCGCCCAGCAAATGCCGAAGAATTGTGGGGAGCAATTGAAAATGCTTGGGACAATATCAACGTAGATTACACGAGGACACTTGTTTCATCAATGAGACGTCGATTGCAAGGTGCAATAGACACAAATGGCGCCTGGACGAAATATTAATTTTATACAGACTCCTACTCGCGTTGGAGTTTTGTAGTTTTAAGTTACTTAATTTTTATAATTTAGTTTATTTTGAACATTTTTGGGACGTTCTTTGTTAATTTGGAATTTTTTTGATAAAATAATAATACACTTTTTAATTTTGATAAGTAATAATTAGACAATTGTGAATGTCATAATGACACATCATATGAACCTCAAATTTCAAAGTCAGTTTTACAAAGATCAAATATAACGAAATCTGATGTAAGAGTCGTGCACTTTCAAATGGCCGCCAGTATACTGCTGGCGTCCACAAATAAGATTTCCGACGATTGCCAAATTTTCTCACTCGCTCTCTTCATTATTGGTGTACAAAATGATATGGCGTAATGATCTCCGATTTGACTAATCGTGTAGGAAACCTCTGTTGCTTTACTTAGATTTTCCTCCAGTTTCGCTAACATATTTATTCCAGGTCGTTTTAAAATGTCGCTTCCATATATTTTCAAAACCGGCTTTTTTTAGACAGTAACACCGATCTGATGCCGAACTGTCATATTTTTCGCCAAATTCTTCCATCTTTTTGAAACAAAAGCAATGGTAGGCTGAAGCTGCAATAGGTGCAGTAGGCTGCTTTCAAAATATTCTATCATTTCCGTTTTAGTGTCTTCGCTTATTGGTCTCTTAATTAATGCAGCAGCGTTCTTGGTAGTGTGGTTATGTGTAAATGTAAACTCAATCACACAGGGCCATTCGCTCGCAAGATTGTCAGGACATTTGGCACGAGATCTTCTTTTTCGAACATGACAAATTGTTACAATTTTAGCTGGGCACTCTATGTTTTTAGATGAATGAGGTCGCTTTCTGGGCTAGTTCAACTTATGAACAATGGTTTTCAAATGGCAATGATATTCTCTCCTAAAAACATGTTTTCTTGCCTTATCAATCGGTGTTCTTACGGTTCTTGTTATGGACCATGTGCTCTTGCTTAAATAAATAATTTGGAAACCCAGTGTAAAAAAGTAATTATCACAATACTTTCAAGTATAAGGCGGGAAATTAAAAATCGTTGGTCACTATCAAGATCGCTATCAGCAATCCGAGAAAAAATTATATTAGTAGAACGATAAGTAAGGTTATGGTTATTATTTATTTTAACTTACATTTATTTCCTCCTCAGACTTAAATTTTGTTCTTAGAACATAATCGTCATTTGATGGATAATAATCATAATTATCTGATACTACTCATCTTTCGCAACAAGACAATAAACACACAAGAATAAACTAAACACAAAGAAACTATTTGCACTGACACGTGGTGAGATTATGCATGAAATGAACACTGACGACTGATATTGCACATATCTGTGTAGTATAGCGCGTCCGGTACGTGAGCATTTTCGGCTTAACTCGGTTTATTTCGACGTGCACTACGCTACGTCCGATACGGATATGCGGCCGGAAGTGCCTGCGTAAGGGTACGGTCACAGTGTATCCGATTTCTGCACTGGCGTACACGGCCGACATGCACGGCTGATTTCGTCGGCCATGTTTGTGGTCATACTACACACGTAAACAACCGATATTGCATCAGTTTTCATTATAAAATGGACGAATTAGTACTCTTGACAGAAACTCCTGTTCTACATGTGTTATTATTAGAAAACGAGAAGAGTGAATGGGTGAAATCCATTTTTGAAGAAAGAGAAACCCGAGGAGAGTTTCACACATTGTTTCGAGGTTACAAGAGCAGCCAAGTAAATTTTTCCAGTACTTCAGAATGCAACCGGATACCTTTTGGTACATACTACATAGAATTAAGCCGCATATTGAAAAGCAAAGTAATTTCAGAAAATGTATATCTTCATAAGAACGCATGGCAATAACACTGAGTTATAGATATTTTTTTTTATTAGTTATTTATTGAGAATAAAGCATGACAATAGCTTCATTACAACCATACAAATTGCAATTACATATTATAATACTCTGGATCTGGGCTGAAGTGTTGAATGTATGAGATCATCGGCGACTCTGAATCTGTAGACTCTTCTGCAGTCTTTCATAACTGCAACCTTGTGGTTCCTAGCATTCTGGTTCCTAGCTTCTCCAAAGAGAACTTTGGAATGTCTCGAAGATGAGGTAGCAAACTCATCAGAAAATAGTAATCTTCATCTTTGTCGGATTCCTCCAATAACCTTTTACCGCCCGTTTTTTTCAACTGCTCTACCTTTCTTTGTTTCAGCGAAAGAAGCTTAGTTAGTGAATCCGATTTACAGGCCTTCGTTCTGATTCTCATCGTAGGTCTGTACGAAGCTGTACGACATTCATAACAGCTTCTGATTCTTGTGTGTCATTGCTATCATTATTCATCTTACGATCAAGATTAATGGTGCTTCTGTTCGTAATTGGCACATCATCTGCGTATTCTTCTGGGACGTCAGATGATTAAACAGTTTCATTTAACACAGGCGGGATGTTAGCTTTAGCTTTTCGTGCAGAAAATACGTCAGCTAGGAACAACAGATCTTTGTAGTGTTTCCATGAAGATCCTTGGGAATCGGAAGCTGCACTTCAATTATTGCTATGATAGTTTATGAAACCTGTGACGCCATTTAGGAGTGTTTCCAAGAGAAACATATGCCTTTCCCTACCACAGAAATTCTTGAAAATAGTGCGAGAGATTATGAACGATCATGGAATTTTCCTAACTGCGTTGGCAGTATTGATAGCAAACATGTGCGCATTAAGTGTCCCAACAATAGTGGTTCTAAGTACTTCAACTAAAGGGTCCGCCAATAGGGACGCTCGATCTTTGACAGCTCATGGCGGCCATGTTGTTTGTGGTAGAGTTGGCAAACGTAGTTGTTATTATTCAGTGTATCTTCACAAATCACCATGAACCAATTCAGCCGCGAGCAACATGTGCAAATCGTTAAAACTTATTACGAAAATCATTCATCGGTTCGAGCAACGTTCCGCGCGCTCCGCCAATTTTACGGTGCAATTGATCGTCCTGCTGAGTCGACTATCCGTCGTTTGATTAACAAATTCGAGGCAACCGGTTCGGTGAACAATCAGCCAACACCGACGCGTCGTCGAAACGTCCGATCTGCCCAGAATGTCGCCGCTGTGCGCGATAGTGTGCGTGAAAATCCGCGACAGTCAATTTCACGTCGCGCACAGGAACTCCGCCTTTCGGAAACATCACTTCGCCGAATCTTGCATCTGGATTTGGGCATGCATCCGTACAAGATCCAGCTGACACAAGAGCTCAAAATAAACGACCATAGACAGCGCCGTATCTTCGCTGATTGGGCTTTAGAGCAGTTGGAAGTCGACCCCGATTTTGGTCGCAAAATCATCTTCAGCGATGAGGCACATTTTTGGTTAAATGGGAATGTCAACAAGCAGAATTGCCGTTATTGGGCCGAGAACAATCCACAGGAGGTCCACCAGGTCGCAATGCACCCAGCAAAGGTAACTGTTTGGTGTGGATTTTGAGCCGGAGGCATCATCGGGCCGTATTTCTTCGAGAACGACGATGGTGTGTCCATCACGGTAAACGGCGAACGATACAGATCCATGATAACGAACTTTTTCTGGCATGAAATCGACAATATGGATGTCGAGGATATGTGGTTTCAGCAGGACGGCGCTACGAGCCACACAGCGCGCGCCACAATGGATCTTCTGCACGAGCGCTTCGGAGGAATGGTTATCTCGCGCGGAGGCGACATCAACTGGCCACCGAGATCGTGCAATTTAACCCCACTAGACTATTTCTTGTGGGGTTTTCTTAAATCACAGGTCTACGCAAACCAACCACAAAACACTGATGCCCTCAAAGTCAACATACGCCACGCCATCGATGAAATACAGCCCGATTTGTGCGCCAGAGTCATTGAAAATTGGACTTCTCGTATGCGCGCCACCCAGCGAAGCCGAGGTGGACATTTGACCGATATTATTTTCCATACATAATGCCTTCGAATACTCTTTCAAACAAAAAATAAATTTCATTTATACCTCTCACACAACTTGCTTTATTTCATTTTAAAGATCGAGCGCGCTTATTGGCGGACCCTTTACAAAGCCTATTTCTCTGTGGTACTTCAAGGGTTGGTCGATGCAAATTACAAATTTTTAAGTGTAGATGTTGGGGCGTATGGTAGACAAAGTGATAGTGGTATTTTTACTGAATCTACTCTGTACCAGCATATACAGATGGGGTTATTCCCTTTCCTTCGACCAAGGCAAATACCTGAAACTACCATTACGCTTCCGTACGTAATTCTTGGTGATCAGGGATATCCTCTAAAGGAGTATTTAATGCGTCCTTATTCAACAGCAAATGAAGAGCTACCCCGAGAAAATGAGGTATTTAACTACAGACTTAGTAGAGCCAGGCGAACTGTAGAGTGTGCATTTGGGATAGTAGTTTCTAAATGGAGATTCCTTAAGACAGAGCTGCAAGTTAAACCTCTTCATGTAGACAAACTGGTGGTAACTGATTGTCTGCTTCACAACATTATAATCGATAATGAGGGAATTGGTGAAGGTTTGATGCAGAAATTTGTGAAAACCGCAGCTCAGCTAACGGAAGCAAGAAGAACAAGACGTTTCAATAGAGCAGGACGAGTTGCTTACTTAATTAGAGATAAATACCGAACATATCTCAATGGAATAGGTGCAACAGATTTTCAAGATAATCGAATTGATACATATATTGAGTAATTTTAAGTTTAAATAAAAAGCTTACGTACTTTAAATAAAAAGCTTAAGTACTTACTTGTGCAGTTTAATTCTTCTGCTATCTCGAGCCAAAGTTTTCTTGCCACGTCCCTGTTATGATAACTTTCATGTAAGATGTCCCATAGTGGTTTGCAGTCAAAAAATAAAGAAATTAGTAGTTCAATATCAACCATTTTGCTATAAATTTCACTAAATTCACTTGCGCACCTTACAAGACCAAACTCGTCTGGCGTATTCGGCCGGAAAAATCAAAATTGTTTGTTTTCGCCAGTAGATCGGCCGATCATGCCCGCGTACGTCAATATGCTAGACCAGTGGCGGCGCTAGGGGGGTGCTGGGGTGGGCGGCAGCCCACCCTGTAAACCCCAGCGCCGGTCGCTGCCCACCCTGCGCCGCCGCCGCTGACTTGAGGCATCACGCCACATCTCTACGCGGGCGAATCTTCGGGGTATCGAGCTTCGGGACGCACGCGCGCGGGACGGATTGTGTATGTTTATTCGGCGACGGTTTGTTAATCTGAGTTACGTTGCAGTGCTATTTCTAGTGCCAATACCACAGTTTATATGGTCTATGGTATTATTTACTATAGAGAAAATAGACAATGTCTAAATCTAAATGTATTCGCGATTTTTTTAGTGCTGGTACTGCTACTGCATGTACGTCTAATAGTAGTAATAGTCAAAGTCAAAAGCGAAATTGTGACGATGAAGTTGATTCTACTAAGCCTGGAACCAGTACCAGTAGTGGCGGCAAAAAACAAAAAGTTATTTCAGAAAGTGATGATTTAGATGACTATGATACTGTATCAATATCAATTGGTGAAGAAGTAACAGTTGGAGATGACACGAATTCGTAAGTAGATAGTAGATTAATAAATAATAATACCTAATAATAAGCAATAATTTTTAATGTAAAGGTTTGCTGAATCTTTTCAAGAACCATTCACGATAGAAGAGGAATTTTTAGAACAACAAGATAATGACGATTACCAGGCAGATGTTTGTATCTCTGTTGGAGTTGTCGATATTGCCAAATCATTACAAGAACCTCCAACTCAGCCAATAATTAATTTTCCAAAATCAAAATTTGGTAGTGAAAGTCGTTGTTTTAACGAAAAGTACTACCAATTATATCCTTGGATAGAATATAGTATTTTGCAGGACAGCATATTTTGTTATCCTTGTCGATTTTTTAATTTTTCAAAAAGTAAACCAGATCAAATCTTTATTAAACAGGGGTTTAAAAATTGGAAGCGGGCTTCAGAAAAAAGCGCTGGTTTTTCTCAACACAATAACAGCTTTCTTCACAAAAACAGTATCGTGTGTTAGACATCTTACAAACAGCAACAGCAAAAGAATCAGTCTGTGGGGTCTCAGATCAGCAAAGCACATCAAACATTAATAAAGGAAAACCGTGATTACTTAAAGATAGTCATTGAAAGTTTGCTATTTTTAGCTCATCAGGGACTAGCCTGATGAGGGGGCCATGATGAAAGTGAGAGCAGTGGAAATAAGGGCAACTTTTTGGAACTGTTAAGTTTGTTGTCTAAACACAATGAAGTTCTTTACAAAAAACTCAAAGGTGGACCAAAAAATGCTAAATATACACATAACTCAATACAAAATGAAATTCTTGAAATTGCCTCAAATTTAATTCTTTCTAAAATAAATTCTGAAGTCAAAAAAGCAAAATATTTTTCTGTCATGGCTGATGAGACAAAAGATATTAGGAAAGTTGAGCAGATTTCAATATTAGTCAAATATTATTTAAACGGTAAAATTTGTGAACGCTTTTTGGGATATAAACCAGCAGAAGATTTAGATGCAGACTCAATGTTTAATTATATTAAAGAACGCTTAGGTATTTGTGGGATAGACATAAACAATTGTGTTGGACAAACATATGATGGCGCAAGCGTAATGCGGGGTAGAAACAAGGGTGTTCAGGCTTTGTTTCGAGAACAAGTCCCACAAGCAATATATGTTCATTGTTTTAATCACAGATTGAATTTAGTGATTGTGGATGTATGCAAAAATATTCCAGAATGTAATGATTTTTTTTCCTTGTTACAGAGTTTGTATGTTTTTATTTCAGGATCATCTATTCACAGCCAATTTTTGAAAACTCAAAAAGAGATTTCAGTTTCGAAAGAATCGAAAGATGCAAGGCTTATAGAATTATAAAAACTCAGCGACACTAGATGGTCGTCACAAATTTCTTGTTGTCTGGCAATCAAAAAAACACTTAGCTCAGTTTTAATACTATTAAATAAAATTGAACTGTCTAATAATGACCGCTCTTCAGAAGCTAAAGGGTTACTAAATAATATTAACTTCACATTTGTTTTTAATATATTGTTATTCTGTGAAGTCCTCGAAATTTTAAAAAAAGTATCAGATTATTTGCAAGGTCAAGACACAGATATCATAAAAAGTATGGATTTAATTTCATCTACGAAACAAATAATGATAGATTTTCGAAATGATACAGATTTTGAAAACATTTATTTAAAATCAATTAAATGTGCCAATGACAATGGTATAGAAATTGAGTGCCCGCAACAAAAGAGAAAGAGAAAATTTCCAGAAAAATTTAAAAACCTAATTCTTTTGGATAATGCTAACTTTTGAAAATAACAGTGTCGTTGACAAAAATGACTATAAAATTAGAATTTACTTTAGTGTATTTGATAGAATGATAAATGAGATGGATAGGAGATTTATGGATAATTGCGAAATTTTAAAAGGATTTAGTACCCTTAATCCTAAAAGCGATACATTCTTAAACGTTGACATAATGTAGCCTATACTTTTGCACTATAATTGTGATGTGGAATCTGCTCAAGTAGAAATTAAATTACTACACAAAACATTGGAACGATACAATAAAGAAAAAGGACACATAATAAAATCACTAATCGATTTTACAAAATTTTTGGATGAATATAAAATAGCTTTTCATGAAATTTATAAACTCTGCTGTATAGCTATAACCATTCCATCTTCTTCAGCAGGTTGTGAAAGGTCTTTTTCTGTCCTAAAGCGGATTAAGAATTATTTACGAAATTCTATAGGTCATAGTCGATTAACGAACTTAAGCATTATTAATATTGAAAGAGAATTAATAACACAAGAAGATTTAAATGACATAATAGATACATTTGCAACTGTTCACAATAACCGAAGAATTGTTTTACTATAATTTAGTGTTAAGATATTTAGGATATAAATGATACAAATTAGTAAAGGACCTACAGTTGCTATTTATAAAATAAAGAATAAATTATATTTTATTTTGTTAACCCTGTAAACCCTGCCTATACTATTACCTATATGACTATTGTTAAGTTAAAGTTATGTACTTATGTATATGTATATGAATGATGTGTATCATAGTATCATGCAGGATAATATAAATGGTAAATGTACACTTTGTTTCTTTTTTGTCTATCGCCGTACCGCCCGCCCCCAAATTATTTTCTTTTGCCGGCATCTGCCCACCCATTTCAAAAGGCTAGCGCCGCCACTGTGCTAGACGGCGCAATATGACCAGTCCCATTTATTTGTATTTTACGCCGTCATCGGCAGTGTACGCCAGACCACATCGGCCAAGATGGTTCGGCCGCATGCCGTGTGAAAGCACCCCGTTATTTTACTTTTATTATTTAAAAGACTATATTGTGCTACCAGCACCACAATTCAAAAATCAACAATATTACTATTTAATTTTCACAGATATACCTACTAATTTTACTGTTTATGTGTTTATTTGAATTAAATAATGAAAAAATATCCAAACTACCAACAGTAGGTCTTGAAAAATCAATAAAGTGACGAATATACAATATACCGAGGTATAATTTTTCAATTTGGAATCCTCAACTTCTATTTTTCATTTACATAATATATTATTACTATCAATAATAATGCAATTCATGATTTCTCATATTGGCGCGAAAAGCTGGAGTATCGGCCAGCCGACCTGAATAAAGACAAAGAGTGGGGTATAATATGTAACGGTCCAACGCGTGATTTTACATGTATATTTTTACCGCCTAACAGAGGTTCAGAAAAGCACACATATCACTAGGACAAGTTGTATAATCGCATATTATTATATCGACGGTATTTTGGTAAAAGGGCGAATACACCATTTTCGTGTTTTTACAGGAGGAGCTAAAAACGATTGTAGACATTTTATTACATAAAGTTAAGATTTATTACTTACATTATATTCATAATATATCAAATATTGCTTCTCTATAATATTCATTGCAAAAAATTAATTCATTCGTCAGAAATATAAAAAAATATGGTTATTCGCCCTTTTTCTTCATTAGTTTTCGTTGTCCATTATATTCGCCCTTTTACTAATTTGTATGTTCGCATGTCGTCTTTTTGCTTATTTGTTTTGTAGTTCATCAGAATACCCTACTTTGAAGGATTAAAAGAATACACCGAGTTTTAAAGATGTAATAATGTAATAACATTTTAAAAAATAAAACAAAATTCTTAAAAATAAATGAATATACTATTCTTAACAGCATTGGTTTCATTGAGTCTTTTTTCGCCTAGGTAACTAGTATGAATCAGTCTTCGTCGTTTTGAATCTGTAAAAGAAAATAGGTACAACATTAATTTTATTTTTGGACATCTTCCTTTTCTTACTTCTTCATCTTCCTCGTCGGCTTCCATTAAACAATGGGGGACATATGACTTAGTTGGGAGCGTCAGATATTCGTCCTGGTAGGCCAAAGGAACGGTTTCTTGGATGCATAAATTCCTTAAGCCTTGATGTTTTTCTGTAGCTATCGGTAGTCGTGATTTGTAACATCTAGCGATATTATGGTTTTGATTTTGACACCTTTTTGTTTTATTTATCACTATTTTCAAAAATGTCTCATTCGAACAAGATGTAGAAACTTTCACACAATCAGGTTCCGTTTTCTCAAAAACTATCTGTCGCAATTTTTGTACCATCCTCACACTTCAAGGTATTTGGAAATGTCTTAGCTTGTAAGGATTTCCAGTCATAAAAATCTTTATGCGTTAAGTTATACACTTCATATGGAGTGTGTTTTACTCGGGCATTCCTAATTATTGTTGGCCATTCAGAGGGGGCCCAGACAACTTTATTTTTAATGCAGTTCTCAATCGTGGCGTGAACTGAATCGATCGGCATATAGCTGTGCCCAGGAAGTAAGAAGTTAAGAATAACTTTCTTTATATTTAGAGATTTTTTAAAAACCAGTTTATAGCGCAAATCATTTGCTGGTTTTTGTTTTGGTCGGCACAATTGTCGCAATAGAGTAAAATGTCTGAAATTCCACCTCTTTCATCAACAGATTTCAAGTATTTTACAACAATAGAGCATACTTCGTTCGCCCCCTTTCCTCCATCAGCTTCCCCCCATAAGTAGCAATTGACATTCCGAGTACCACTTTCATAAAAAGTTAGGTTATAAACAGCGTATCTACTTGTGAATCCAATTAGGAAATTATCTCCGTGGGGTTCCAAGAACTTTTTGTAAATCGAATGAAGTGCATAGAATGTTATTTTCGATAGATTTTGATATGGTCTGATCCTGCTGAAACTTGTTCATAACCTCTTCTTTTGCGGAAATATGGTCTACAAATTTGTTCATCTCGCTTTCTGTGTGTGGTCCTATAAGTCTGTTATATTGTTCGCATATTAAACATTTATCTTTTCGAGGTACATTGAACGTAATATTAAATTCTGTGCGAAAGATGCTCTTAAATACAGCTAAACTGACAACAGTTCCGCCCTCTGTATCTGTTTTTTGTTTGTATAATCTGTATAAATTGCTAACATTTTTCAGTTCACTGGGCAAGTACTTCCTTGTCGTTTGTTTCCTGCAATAGTGCGAAGGCACTGCTGGTAATAGTTTTATAAATTTGATTACCTCATTTCTTAAATTATTGGGAGTTTTATTTTTAGTCGGGTGTCGGCCTCTCTGATCTATTTGAGAAACTGAAATATCATTTCTGTGGGCTTCAGTATACCGCAATAATTTGTCTGTGACATCTACAGTGTTCATAAAAAATTTTCGGCAAACTTTGACTTTTCCATTTAGTAGAGGCAAATAATACGTTCTACTCAAGCATTTTCTACCCTCTTCGTGTAGAATACGGCGCCTCTTAACCTCTCCAACTGAAATATTGGATCCAATAAAATCGCGCTGACCTTGGTATGATATATTCCAGAAGCTCTTAAATAATGTCTCTCTTGTTTTATTATCAAAGTCTCGGCATCTGTTAGGGCCTTTCCCCATTAAAAGTATGAGGTTTCATAAACCGTTTTTCCTTCTCTTCTCCTTTGTATGTCAAATAGGCTTCACCTCTATATCTCTTTTGCCTTTTGTTAACTATTTTAATTTTTTTTTAAACCAAAGGCCTCATCCCCATTATTTTCTTTCTCTTCGCTTGTTTCACTTTCTTCTGATTCCGAGAAATCTCATCGTTGTCTTTAAAATCCACGTCCGAATCGTCGGTTTTACTCCCGAAAGATGTATAAGAAGCAAATTTCTTGGGTATGGTATGTGAGTCAGATGAGTCAGCTACGTCAGGTAAATCATTGCTTAGAAGATCATTTGGTAAGACATCATTTAATGTTACCACCGCAGCGGCATCAGGGAGAACTTCTAGATCAACCAAATTCTCTTGACCTGGCAGTATAAGTGAGATTAATCCATTTCCATCCAGGATATCAATACCTAGGTTATCTATTGGTATTTGATCAGGAGGATCTTTATCAACAAAATCATGAGTAATTTTCATTGGATCGGCATCTCCTTCTAATGCCAGTTGCAAAATTTTTTTTGATCTATGATACATTATGTATTCTGGTGGTTGGTAGATATCTAAAATAGATTGAAAGAACACTGTAAATACTTTAATAATTTAATTTTAGTGTGCTAGATTGACCAGATTAGGCAAATAATGATACACTCTTATAAAAATCGCTAAATTACAAGGTTCATTAAGCGAAAAAGCAAAAGGGCGATTGTCGTGATAAAGACGAAGTAAAAGGTCTAACATATAATTTTTAAAAAGGAGGAAAGTCGAATCCGCCAAATTATTTTATGTACATAATTACACAGTAAAATTACAAATTATGTGAAATTAACATAGAGAGGCTTAAAGAAGAGATTATTTCGGATAAAACATCACTTACCAAACACGTGCTTTCTCCACCAACACAACAATGATACTGACTAATAACATGCCGGCTGTCGCGGACTGCCCCTTCCCCATACTATCTATATGCACATTCGTCCTTTAGTCATTCTCTTAGTAATACCACTTAATCTATGGTAATACGTTCGCCTTATAAAGATTTCATTTTATTTTAATAGATCTTTAGGGTTTAAAGTGGTAGGTTCGTCCCTTTGCCATAGTGTGTAGATAAAATCTCTGCATCAGAAACCCTATAATTCCGAATATTATAAAAATTGGCATATTCGCCCTTTTACCAAAATACCATCGATATATCAATGTATTCACAATGGTTCCCGCTATCGCATGCGATAATTTTCAATACCCACAATTACAGAAGAATAATATAAAATAAATACTAAAGCACCTCAATTTTATCCCCATTGTTAGTGTATCAATATGTCGCATTTACGACAGAACTAGGCTAGGCACAATAACAAAAATTAGGGACGTGATAGCCAAAACATTTGGGAACACTTCTGTTTAACTTTCAGATTAATATTTATTAATAATTCTCCACGGTGTGCGCTGAAGTAAAATCTAACATATTTTCGATGCAACGACTTGTGCAAATGCGGTTTGTAGGCGCGGGGGCCGTGGGGTGCAGGGATCGTGCGTACCTGAAGTCGAGGAACACCGAAGCTTAGTAATGAATTAGTTTGGATACCCTGTCACAGGTGTCACCACCCTTGAAAATTACATTGGTACAAGTGCATAATACAGAGTTGGCTTATAAATAATGTGTGATAAATAGTGGTTTAATATCTTTGGTATGTCATTATTTTTCTTATCATTATTTTTTGTTCAGCGGACTTCATCAGTTCATCTAAAATCTAAATATAAATTTTAATCTAGAAAATAAATAACTTTTCAATAGCAGAAATTAATAAAGGCTAATTCTATTACCAGTAATGAAACTTAATAGTTTGTGCTTCCAAATCAAATATTCCAAATCTAAGATGATTTTGCCATTTAACTATGCAACGGTCTGATTACGTCCAAAATATTTCCTTTTTTTAAAGTATCATATCACGAATTTTTTATCGGAACAAGTATAAGATGGCATCTACAAAGATTTATTTTTCTTTATAAATACTATATACTTACTACCATTTTTTTTCTAATACGTATAATAGGATACGAAAATACTATTCTTATCCTACCTAACGTTCATAAAACATTATCCTTGTCCCATTAATCGTAATTCGTAATCTATTTGATATTTACAAGTTCTGACTGCATACTTTGTCTTTTATCCTATAGAATATTTCACATTTTATATTTTTTCGTTAATTCTCTATTAAGAATAAAGATACGTAAATATTTTACGTACAAGGCGCCCCAGTTAAAATCTTTATGTTCCATTTCCTTGGTAAGATTGTTCAGTAGAAGGAAAAAAGTACTATTTACTGTTTAGATCAAGAATAAACACGCAGTACTTAACAGCAGCGTCAGTAAATTAATGTACAGGCGATAACGGGATTTTTTTGTATTTATTTTCCACTCAAACAGAATGATGCAGTCTGGAGAGATAACCTTCTTGCTGCACTGCACCCGTCGGAAAAGTTGAGAAAATGTCACTAATGTCAGGCTTACCTTCCGGAGCTCCGATTTCATTCCCCTCCTCACCTTGCCGTCATCCCCCGCGCGACAAGAGAGGGTAGGGTCCACGCCCACTCTTCTGCCGCTGGAGATACTGGCGAGAGAAAATAAAATTTCCCAGCGTCCAACTCGCGCGCGTATGAAAACTATTGATGCGATCGGGAATTATTTTTTTTTTAATTAATAGGGGAAACCTTCACCTTGAGAGTGAGATCTGCCTTAAGGGCGTAGGACGCCTTCCCGCCCTTTTACAGGGATTTAACCTAGATTCGACGCCCTGACGTCCCTAATGAAATCGGTAATTTTTTTTTCAGTAAAGTTTATACAATTGCCCAACTTTTTCAATATGATAGGCGATAAGGAGGTGGGAGGGGCACCTCCTTCCCATAACAAAAAAATAATACTCGGAGTAGTTTCCACAAACACCAAAACACCTTCAAAACCTGTTTCTACAATATTTCAAGGGCCGCGCGCGCCCCCTGGTGGACAACAATTACCGGAAAAAGTTACCAGGGGGTAGGGGGGAACATTATCAACAAGTTGGAAAACAAATTTTATCAAAAAAGTCACTTCCGTTTGTAAACCATCCGCTCCACTATCAAGAGAAAATACAAAATAGACATTGTGCTGTCTTCTCAGAAGTGTTATGAGCTCTTAGCTCATTTAACCCTAGAAGGCTAAACATATTTCTAACACCACTTATACCTTGGCAGTGGCGGCTTTAGGATTTAGTCTTGGGGGGGGGCGCAAGTAGGGTTGCCACATATGAAAAATTGAAGAGCGAGAGGTTTCTTTGACTAGGTAATTATACAGTGACGTAGCCAGGATTTCATTATGGGGCGGGGTCCAGCATTATTACCAGGATATTAGATCTGCTCTGTGAGATTCCAATAGCGCCGCCGGCGAAAATTTGCAAATTTTTCAAGGTCACGCGTTTTCCTGGCATTTCAGAATTTCAATGAAAGGTCCATTTATACCAAAATACCGACTTTCACAAGAAAAAGTTTTGGAACTCCATACCTTTTTCAAATAAAAAAAAATATTACGATTAAGTTTATTGAAATAAAATAAAATGTTTTTATATATTTTTCTAAACATTACAAATAAAAAAAATAAAAAATCCGAGTAAAAAAGAAACGCCGACAGAATGTAAGTAGGTACCTATAGCATTTATTTAGGTCCTTTAAATAGCAGTGATGCATTCGAATAGCACAGGATATAAAACATGAAACAGTGGGCAGCGCATGATGGATATGGATAATGCAATAAAAAATATATGGATAGTCAAACGTATAAAACTGTTCATAGGTTTTTATGTTTTAACATTGGACGTGGGCATAATGATGGCAATTATTATTGCACTGATGATCCTCCAGTTTTTGATGAAACTATACAAAATCCACAGAGGCCACTTAAAAAGGAACGTGAGGCGGAATATGGCAGCATCCATGGCGTCCATGTCCCAGGTGTAAGTGTTCAAGTGCTCTCTTTTAGGATCAAGCGTAGGTAGAAAGAATATGGGCTTAAATGATAGAGAAGAAGCAGTGAGATGATCAAAGACAATGTGTAAATTCAAAATTTCATTACTCATTCAACATTTTAGCGCGGAAAAAGAAATGCCTACACTTACGGCCGTAGTGCAATCATTTTTGCGGAAAAGGAGGTGTAGTGCCATAACGGCCACACGTGCTCTCAATATCTTATTTGTTATATTTATTATTGTATATAAAGTAAAACTAGTTCACGCGGTGTAAACATACCCAGTAAAATTGCCAGCTAAGACATTTTTCGGATCAAGGCCGACTTCATACAATTAGTGTAAATACCTAAGTACCGACCTAGTCAACATTATATAAGGCGGTAACTAGGTCACCCAACAGAATTCATTCCAAGACATTCGCACATACTGTATGTCTGCAGTCTGTGCTGTGTCATTATTTAATCCAATGTCAATACCGAATAAACGTTATTAATTGTTCCTGGCGAGTTTCATTCGAATGCCATTAAGGCATTACATTTTTAATTTTTTTCAGACCAAATAATATAATGTTGACTTCGGGAACAGTTTGAGGGGTGAAACAGGACATGCCTCGCAAGTTTTTGTAAAGCAAAGAGTATGATTTTTAATTTTTTTTAGACCAAATAATATAATGTTTGTTTTTTTGTTTTTTCAAGGAAAATTAAATTCAAAACAGTTTTTTTGTTTTATAAGTTTATTAATACGAATAGAGAATTTCTTGCGATTTCTTACAGAATAATAGAAATTTTTTCGTTAAATATTTGATGTTCCGAGTAACCCCATAGAAAATCGAAATCGGTCAAAAAAACACTAATTTATGACTTGTCCCGAAAGACCACCCTATTATAGGGGTGAGTCGGGACGACATTATTTTCTTTATATTTTTTTGTGTAATGGATTGGAACTGAAAAATATACTCATCGTATAGCTAAGATTTCAAATCCTATCTATATCGGACTATAATCCAAAATATCGGACCTTTACGTGCGTTAAAAAAAAGTTATGTGCAAATATATGCGAATATCGTCCCGAATCGCCCCCTTTGTCGGTATGTAGCCAATACAATAAAGTTAAATATTCTATAGGTAAATTAATTATTGAACATAAATTAAACCATTACCTCGTAATTGGAACATATATATAGTGATATAAGAAACACAGTCATATAAAAAAATTAAATCAAGTCAGCCACATTCATAGGCATCTCATCTATTTGAGTCGAATAGTACTGTTCTATATCTCTCAAAATTCTGATGTCATCGGATTTTACGAAGTTAATGGCTACACCTTTACGCCCAAAACGACCCGATCTACCGATACGATGGATGTATAATTCACGATTATTCGGCAGATCGTAATTTATAACCAAACTAACTTGCTGTACATCTATGCCTCTTGCCCATACATCGGTAGTGATAAGGACCCTACTTTGGCCCGATCGAAATTCTTTCATGATATTATCACGTTCTTTCTGAGGCATATCTCCATGCATAGCACTCACTGTGAAATTATTCTCACGCATTTTTTCCGTTAACCAATCTACCTTCCTCTTGGTATTACAAAAAATAACTGCCTGGGTAATTGTAAGTGTGTCATACAAGTCACATAGTGTATCAAATTTCCATTCCTCCCTTTCAACGGCAACAAAGAACTGTTTAATTCCCTCGAGTGTCAATTCATCACTAAGAAAAATCAAGTATATTTTACAAAATAGACAACGAAAAATTATTTGGTTCTAATACTCACCGTTTTACCAGTATGCGTATAGGATCTGTCATAAATTTTGAGGTTATTTCCAATATTTCATGGGGCAATGTTGCAGATATTAAAACAACTTGTGTAGATGGGGGAAGAAATCTGTAAACATCGTAGATCTGCTCTTTAAATCCCTTATTTAACATTTCGTCAGCTTCATCAAGTACTAACATTTTTACAGATCTTGTTCTAAGTGCTCTTCTACGAATCATATCTAAAATATAATTATGACTTAAAACATAAATTAAACTATTATCATATACAGGGTGAGTCAGTTTTTTGTAGACAAACTTTAACAGGGGATAGAACGCACGTTTTTAAAAAGAAAAGTGCCTATAAAGATATGGCCGATCTAGCTTCCTAAGGAAGATACAGGGTGTTAAAATTTAATTTTTTTTTACATTAATGTGTAATATTTTCTGAACGGAATGATATATTCACTAAATATTTTACACATATCTTAACCTGCATAGGATCAACATGTTGTATTGTTCCTGTCGAAAATACTATAGTGGATGTTACTTTTTTCGGGTACTTCGACTATTCTGCATAATAGAACTTTTTTTTTGTACGCCACTGACATTATCTGATACATATTTCTAAAATAACGGCCCCTTAGTAACAATTTTGATCTCTTGTAATTTTGCTCTAACTACGACAGTTTTAGAGATATTGGCCGTTGTTTCTCTGACAGTGTAATGTCGTTATTATATTTTTTTTCTCGAATTTTCTTTATGACTTATAAACGAACGCTTAGATTTTTTCATGTTTGGGGGATAATGCCTATTAATTAAGGCGCATAAAACAAGCGGTAAGAATGTTCAAAAACTTGCACAGTGGCGGGGTGGAAGGGGTGCTCCACCCCTTTCGTAAACAGAACATCTACGCCAAAAACTATTTTAAAAAAAACTGTTATTTTCATTATCTACATACAGTTTAACAAAAATAATGTCCCTTCTTCTGTTTCGAAATTCCTGTGCGGTTCCTAGTTATTTTGTTTTTAGTGTTTGATGTGGTACTAAATTAAGTAATTTATTTATTAGCAATAATAATTATCGGCTAAATATTTAATTCTTTCAACGAAACCTACCTAAATATGGTGTGTTAAGGATTCTAAAAAGCCGAAATCTCTTTATCTCTTTCCAAGTAATTACAATTACAAAAAAAAACATTAGATGAGCATTGATGTTAATGATTATGGAGATATAAACATTTTTGAATTTTCACTTTGGAGAGCTACCAAGAGACTAAAGAGACCAATACAGCAGAACCCACCAATTAAAAATACAGATGGTATGTGGGCAAAAAGTAATATGCAAAAAGCCAACAGGTACGCTGAATATCTTGAAGAGACTCTCCAGCCGAATGAGGGAGAAAACACTATTGACTGGGATAATCTTATCCAGGAAGAAGGTACAATCAGACCCGCTACCCCGAAAGAAATAGCAAAAGAAATTAAAGAAAACATTAACCCGAAAAAAGCCCCAGGATTTGACCTAATTACGGGGGAAATTCTAAAACATCTCCCACGTAAAGCCATTCTAAAACTTACCTATATTATTAATGCATCTTTTAGATTAAAATATGTACCGAAGACATAGAAAGTAGCAGAAATGATAATGATCCTGAAACCCGGAAAACCACCAAATGAAGCTTCGTCCTACAGGCCAATCTCCTTGCTCCCTGTAATATCAAAACTGTTCGAAAGAATATTTCTTAAAAGATTAAAACCAATCATTGAAGACAAACACATAATTCCAGACCATCAGTTTGGATTCAGAGAGTCATTCAACTATAGATCAGGTCCATAGGATCACAGATGTAATTGAAAAGTCGCTGGAGGAAAGAAAAGTTTGTTCTACCGTCTTTCTTGATGTAGCACAGGCTTTTGATAAAGTATGGCATGAGGGACTGCAGTATAAAGTAAGCAAGCTCCTGCCTAATCAGTTCTCACAATTAATGAAGTCTTATATTTCAGATAGAACTTTTAGAATTAAGCAGGAAGACGCTTATTCTGAACTTAAAGAAATCAAGGCGGGAGTACCACAAGGGAGTGTATTAGGGCCAGTCCTTTATCTACTATACACCAGTGATATTCCTGAATTAGAATATGACACGATAGCCACCTTTGCTGATGACACTGCTATAATGGCTGTGGGAAAGGATCACCAAGAAGCGGCAATAAATCTGCAAAAATCAGTTAACAAAATCAACACCTGGACTAAGCAATGGAGAATTAAACTAAATGAGAGTAAATCTGCCCATGCTAATTTCACTAACAAGAGAGACCGACATATCCCTGTTAGCATAAACAATATCCAAGTACCATATGCTGATACAGCAAAATATTTGGGTATAACACTGGACGCTAAGCTACGCTGGAGAGCACATGTCAAAAAGAAAAAGGAAGAATTAGATATCAGATTTAAAAAAATGTATTGGCTGCTTGGACGAAATTCCACACTGTCGATATATAACAAAGTACTTTTGTACAAACAAATTCTCAAGCCCGTATGGACATATGGCATCCAGCTGTGGGGTTGTGCCAGTAAGAGCAATCTAGATATAATCCAGCGATTCCAAAACAAAGTGTTAAGGAGCATTGTTAATGCCCCCTGGTATTGCAGAAATAGTGACCTCCATAGGGACATGGGAATGGACACCGTTATCCAGACCATCAGCGAATTCGCCAAAAGTCACGAACAGCGACTTCATCGTCACGTCAATGTCGAAGTCATCCAGCTCCTCGACAATACAAACCAGATTCGAAGGCTCAGGAGGATCAAACCCTTCGAGCTAGTATAATTTTGTGTTAGTGCAAAAGCAGAGAACAGTGCCTGTGTACACATTAATATTAGTGTAATTAAGTATTAGAAAAATATAAGGAACACTAGTGAGTAAGTCCTTAGATATAAGTTTTGTAGCAGTAGTAAATTAGGTTAGAAAAATATTACTCATTGATCTAAGTTCAGATCAGATTGTAATTATAGTAAATGCCATTGGTGTTTGTATACAAAAAAAAAAAAAAATTCGAAAGAAAAAAAATTAAAATAAAAAAAAATGGATAAACCTCGATAAACTAGCTACATCGTGCTTCCACAGTAACGAACGTATAAATATAGCTAATATTAATCGAAAATTTCAAAAAAAAAATGTTTTCTTTGCGACAATTAACATTTTTAATATTTTTTATCTATATAAAATTGAACCTCGCTAACTCGAACCATGACTTGCCACAAAGAAAGTTCGAGTTATCAAGACATCGAGTTATTGAATTATACTTATATTTACGTATTTGAGAAAAACATTTCATAATATATTGTTAACAACGGCATATTTCAATAATATGCACTAATACATACGTATATTGTACAACATATCGATGGTGTAGTGCACAAATGTTGTAAGTACTGAAATCTTGTTTCTGAGATAAACGAGTTTAGAGTTGATAAGTTTATTGAAAAATCAGGAATACACATTTTAACTTCTAATCAGCATTATTTGACACCTAGGGGGAATTCTTAAGGAAATAACTGGTACTTGTGTGAAAAAAAATTAAAATATATCATTTGCTACTGTTTTTAGATACATTTTGTACTTACCACAAATGTGTATAAATATTATCGAAGAATTTCATTTCATTAATTTCATAACACACTAATGTTATGTTATAAAATTAGTGTGTTATGAGCCAAATAGTAGACAAAATATGTTGCTAAACAAATGTTTATTTACAGAAAGAAATACACCACCTTACCTAACTGAAAAAATATAAGAACATGATTGTAACAACAAGGAATCAAACTAATTGTATTCGTGATCAAGTGGCATTGGTTGATTCACTGCAGGAATATCATTTATGTATTGGTTGTAATCAACTGGTATAATTCTTGAGTTTAAAAGGTACAGAAGATCTTTTTTCTTTTCTTCCGAGACAGGTAACCTTTCGGGGTATTTTTTGGTGAGTTCTAGAGAATTCCACGTATGAGGTCTGCCTCTGCTTAATCTTCTTTTGCTAGAAACATCAATTTCTAAGAAATGTTCATCAGACAGCTCATACTTATATTTTATTAAAAGAGGATTTTCCTTCTCAAATCTTAGCCATTTTATTTTGAGCAAATGTACTTTTTCATTACGAGTGTTTATTGTCATATTCGGAGCCATGGTGTCTAAAATTAATTGAAAGTCCAAGAAATCATTATGTTTCAAATTAGAGACATTGTATGGTTTCGGTTTTAATCTTGAAGCCGATATTAGTACACACCATTTTCTAGTAGTATAAATTTTCTTGTGCTTTCTAGCTCTCTCTATAGTAGCGTGCATTGAGTCCGCCTGCCTCTAAATAAGAATGTCCACTTTCCATGAATTTTAAATCAATTATTTTTAATGTTTTAATTCTATTCACTGCATACAACATCGTTGCTGCTACGAATTTATTCCTGTTCTGTCCACCACATGTATCACTAAATGTAGATACATGTGAAACAGTATTTGGAAGTTCAGAAAGGTATTTTAAAAGACAACTTGCAATTTCTGTACTACCTTTCTTTGCTTCAGTTTCGTCCCATACGTAACAGTAACCATCCGAATTTAAAGCGTCAAATATTGTGAAATTATATGCGTTTAGTTTCAGCTTGTAGAATATCTGATTATCCCTGCAAACGGTATTGATAGGATGGCTTGCAAATCAAAGGTTATCGCTCTGAAACTTTCCCCATTTTCTGCAATAGCTTTCTCTTTGTCACTTTTTTTCATTTCCATAGCATCCTTTTCTCTTTTTTTGTGGATATCAAACTCTTCCTTTAGTGGTTCTTTATCTTTTGCTGTATTGTAAGCATTACACTTGAAGCACTGATCCTTTTTCGGTATAAAGTAATCCAAAGGAGGATCATATTGGTGGAATATTTTCTGATAAACGAATCTAGAAACAGGCTTTATATTTTTCGATAGGCAAAAGTCTTCCTTGTATAGTCTGTATAAAACAGACAAATTTAGATCAGAGCACAAGTATTTTTTGTTTGTGTCACGTCGACAGTAATGCGACTCGACGCGGGGGAAACTATCTATATGCTCTTTTACAAAGGATGAAGATATTGCACTTGTGGCATTATGAGGCTTAGAATCTTTTCGTTTGTCATATCCGGTGTATAAACCACTGTTGCTAATGTTACTCATGCAGGTTTCTACCACACGGTGAGAGATAGCAATAGTTTTACAAAAAAATTTAAACATACCCTCTTTCTTGAACAATCTGAGTCGTTTAAATAAAACACCCTTGAAGTTTTGCGTTGAGGTGTTTGTTCTTTTACTGTCCTTCTTTTTACTGGCACATTATTAATCAAGGAGCTTAAATATATTTTTTGCTTATCGCGGTCAGCTAAATTCCAAAATTCTAGACAAAGACTTTGCCTTTTCTCAAACGAAAAAATTTCTGAACATTTGTATCTGCATTTGTCGCAATTCACAGGTAGGGGCTTTTTTTCTGGAATTTCTCTCCCACTTCTATTTATGTACTTCATCCCACAAAGCCTTTTCTTCTTGACAAACGCCCTTTTCCATAAAGATGTGTCTGCCTTCTTTCTTTTCTCCTCACCTGGCTCTTCTGAACGTTGTTCTTCCTCTGAACTCGATTCTGTTGCACTTGAAGGTCTGTACGACTCGCTAGAATGGGAATATGGTTCAGAATCACTGGCGTCACCGTCGTTAGGAACAGAATTGGTCTCTTCGGATTCAACCAATTGTTTGTTTACTTATTATCTGTGACAAAATCGGGTTTCAATGTACTTGATATTAGACGTGTATCTCCAAAACTGTTTACATCTAAAACAAAAATGTTATAGAGTAATTTAGTCAATATTTTTGCTTTAAATGTGAACAATTTTGGAGAGGCTCCCAAAGGATCTCATAATCTAATTGGTAACCTAAACTAATAATTTTGTAACTAACCTACTTCTAGTACAGCACGACAAACAGGCGCCGTCGTTGTTACCACGTTATTTTCCCCCATTATATCTGGTAGTTTAGAATCATTAGGACTACTGGAACTATGAGGAATAGTGTCAGAAACATGGGGTTGTACAAGTTTCTTCACGATAACTAAAACAATGCAACACATATTCTCATGTAGAAATAAACAAGGTTATGAAAGGTTATTTTGAAATAAATTGTTTTCTTGATACTACAATCGAATATAAACTTACCATTTGTTTCCCCTTTAGTCCGTAACATAGCCACTATTTTTTCACCTCTCGATGCCATTATAATCACCTCAAAATCTCAACATTTACTAAAAAGTACAGCACCGTATTATATTGCAAACAAAATACAAAACATAACCTACTTTCGAGAACGCACATTTGTGTTAAGTGAGCACTTTATTTGATCTGCGTCAAAAATTAAGGCACAAATGTGGTAAGTGACATTACAACAAGTGTGCATTAACGTTCGGAATGAGTGGTACTTACAACAAATGGGAGATGGCGCTAGGACTGTGATATTCGAATAAACGGATACCACATCTGTGCGTACAGATTTCTGACGGGTAGAAGAATAGTCTTGCATACTTATCTCAGGTTTGCAAAAAATGCACTTACAACATTTGTGCGCTACACCATCGATATATGTACTTTATTTCCTTGGAAAATAGTCAGTTATTTGTCATTGACGAGCCGATTTTTTTGTTTTCATTTTCAAAAAATGCTCAATTTCATTTGAATTATTATAAATAGATTCGGTATTATGAATTATTATAAATAGATTCGGTATTATGCTCATTAGTGTTTCACTAAAAAAAACATCATCTGTGGGTAACTCGGACGTAACAGTATGATCATCTACGTGCATAGAGTCATCAAAAGACACAATATCTGGCATATTTTGTGAATTTGCCCAAGCTCATATTCAGATTGCAGTAGTACTACACCCTCACTTCCGTCATCCAAAAGTTCATGTATAAAAATCAATGGACTCATCTTCCTCTCATTCTCTATATTGACCAAATCTTGCCTTTTTGAAACAATTAGCAGTTGTTTCAGGCTTGACGTCGATAATCTATGCTTTTGTTACATCATTAACACAGTCCATTAACATAATGCTTATGTTATTGTTTTCATTATCTTCTAGATGTTTAATGGTTTTTTTCAAAATCCTAATAGTGACATTTTAAATTTTGTATAACACCTTGAGCAAGTGGTTTTTCAATTTGGAGGTCATATTTAGGGGGAAAAAGCAAGTTTGATAAACTGCAATCTTTGTTGAACGTCTTTAAGGTCAGTAGTGTCGATTGCATTAGACATGTAATTAGCAGCAATCAATTTCAAACTGTTCTTCAATACCCATTAAAATTGTGTTCCTCCCAGAA
The DNA here is from genome assembly GCA_964058915.1 of Tetropium fuscum. Taxonomy (NCBI): domain Eukaryota; kingdom Metazoa; phylum Arthropoda; class Insecta; order Coleoptera; family Cerambycidae; genus Tetropium; species Tetropium fuscum. The sequence continues at coordinate 86,302 of CAXKVY010000845.1, read as the reverse complement.
TTCGACTTATCGAAGTTGGCGTCAATTATTATGCTCGAGTTATCAAGAAATTCGAGTAATAGAAGTTCGAGGTATCAAGTAAAAATAACTCTAATTCTCACTGCTAATGCTGATGCCAACTAATGTTAATCGACATATCAAAAATTCGAGTTATCAAATTTCGAGTTATAGAAGTTTCACTGTAGTTGCATAAAAGGACGAACTGCAAAGTAGTAATTTTATTGACTGAATGGACTACAGTCTTTCTTTTTTATTGACTTTTTTCTTTACTTTTTCTTCATTGTCAAAAAATATAAAACTTTTAATTAAAAACGACCATTAAAAAATAAATGTTAAATAAAATTAAAAAAATAGCTTATTCATCCCCTGAATCTTCTGAATCTGCGTCTGTGCTATCACTACACATATCCTCCTCGTTTTCATCATCATCATCATCGGCATTGCTTGTCGTCGCTTTTGTATTATGATTAGTATAAATAATAATAATACAACTGGGTCAATATAGGCCAGTGGCGGCTCGTGGCCTTTTGATCCGAGGAGGCTAATCTTATAGGTAAGGTTGTCAGTGGTGTTCGGTGAGATTTCAAATAATGGAATCAATTCTTAGAAACATGCTGCCTATTTGTAGTGTAACTCATTTTTGATCCTTTTTGGCCTAGCGTACTACTACATTGGGTGTATCATCTAGTACAAGCAGCGACGTCGGAACAGCGACGCGTTTTAAACCGTTTTAACGTACAAGTAGAATATACAAATTTTTGATAATGTTCTGAAGATTCGAACCCGTTGTAAAAATTTCGATCAGACTACCGTACGAGCAAGGTTTACGTGCGTAAGGGACCAAAACAAATTTGTAGCAAAACTATCCGTCCCACAGATCCAGGTTTTTGTACAAATAATTCACATTTTTGAAGTTACTCTTACGCGCAACGCGGACGACGAAGCCTCAAAATTGTAAAAGTTACGAATTTTCAATAAAACGCTCCTTTTTCGCGCGTTTTCCTGTTTTTCTCGGCTGAAAATGCAGCTACAGAGTTCCGGTATAGCTCATTTTTAAGTTCTTCAATTATGTACAACTTTTGTATTGTTGTGAAAACAATGGCACTTGTAGTTATTGCTAGACACAAAAAACGTTTTTTTTATTTTTACAGTTTTTCAAGCGCCATTTTGTCATAAACTACAATTGGCTGTTTAATTTATATACGGTTTCATTTTTCGTTTCGTTTTTCTCCTAACAAAACCAGATAGTGGAGCGGTTCTACGAAAAAAAAAGGGGTCCAAACGGAAGTGACTTTTTTGAAAAAATTTTTTTCCAACTTCTTCATAATGTTCCCCCCTACCCCCTGGTAACTTTTTCCGGTAATTGTTGTCGACCAGGGGGCGCGCGCAGCCCTTAAAATATTGTAAAAACAGTTTTTTTTAGATTACGCGTAATCGAGGACACGGATAGAAACATGTTTTGAACGAGAAAAATAAGTCTCCTCGATACGCGTAATCTGGTTTTAGACCCGTCAAAATCGGTGTATTAGAACCGAAGATACAGCGGTTTTAAGATTTTTGTTTTTTAGGGAGGACAAGAAAAAGGGTGTGAGCAATGGGGGTGTTGCGGGAAAGGGGGTGGTATTGGGAGGCTGTTTTTTTTCTCTTGTAAGTAATGGTTAACGGAAGCCCAGGCCGAAATTTTTTTGAGATTGCTGAATTAGGGAAGGGATGGAAGGGGAGAGGGTGGAAAAGGGTTAAACGGGTGTATCTCCGGCCCTGATAAACCGATTTAAAAAATAAAAAATGGATTTTTTTTTTATAAGGAATCGAGGATACCTTGAAAAAAAAAAAAACTCAAAAACACGGGCGTGGGGGGTGAAAATAAAAACGTAATATTTTTGGTTATTTTTTTTTGTTATGGGAAGGAGGGGGGAGGGGCGCCTATCATATTGAAAAAGCTGGGCAATTGCATAAACTTTACTTAAAAAAAATTACCGATTTCGTTCATTAAGGATGTCAGGGCGTCGAATCTAGGTTAAAGCCCTGTAGAAGGGCGAGGAGATGTCTTACGCATTTAAGCCAGCGCTCATTCTCAAGGTGAAGGTTTCCCCTATTAATTAAAAAAAAATCACGATCGCACCAATAGTTTACATACGCGCGCGAGTTGGGACGCTGGGAAATTTTATTTTCTTCGCCAGTATCTCCAGCGGCAGAAGAGTGGGCGTGGACTCTACCATCTCTTCCCGCGCGCTATCCCGACTCACACACAGAGAGACTCCTTGCGATTCCTTCCTTCCTTTACTCTCTCATTTCGCTGTCCATTTCAACGGTTTTTTTTTCTTCACGATGAATTTTCGAAGCGGATTTTTTTTTTAATTAATAGTAAAGTTAATTGTAAAGTTAATTAATAGTAAAGTTAATTGTAAAGTTTATACAATTGCCCAACTTTTTCAATATGATAGGCGCCCCTCCCACCTCCTTCCCATAACAAAAAATAAACAAAAAAAAGAACGTTTTTATTTTCACCCCCCACGCCCGTGTTTTTGAGTTTTGTTTTGTTTTCAAGCTGTCCTCGATTCCTTATAAAAAAAACAAAAAAAATTCATTTTTATTTTTTTAAATCGGTTCATGAGGGCCGGAGATACACCCGTTTAACCCTTTTCCACCCTCTCCCCTCCCAACCCATCCATAAATGAGAAATCTCAAAAAAATTTAGGCCTGGGCTTTCGATAACCATTACCTACAAGAGAAAAAAAATCAGCCTCCCAATACCACCCCCTTTCCCGCAACACCCCCATTGCTCAATCCCTTTTTCTTGCCCCCCCTAAAAAACAAAAATCTTAAAACCGCTGTATTTTCGGTTCTAATGGACCAATTTTGACGGGTCCAAAACCAGATTACGAGCATCGAGGAGACCTATTTTTCTTGTTCAAAACATTTTTCTATCCGTGTCCTCGATTACGCGTAATCTAAAAAAAAACCTGTTTTTACAATATTTGAAGGGCCGCACGCGCCGCGCGCGCCGCCCCCTGGTGGACAACAATTACCGGAAAAAGTTACCAGGGGGTAGGGGAGAACATTATTAACAAGTTGGAAAAAATTTTTTTTCAAAAAAGTCACTTCCGTTTGCAAACCTAGATCCGCTCCACTAAGATTATAATAATGCAATTTATTAAACAATAAATTTAAATATTCACGCCTCCGGGGATTACTAAACCCTAAAATGCCCGGCAAGCAATATATTTGAATTTGTCAAGGCCAGTAATCTAAAATGATAGTTAAATAAAATATTTTTAACAAAAAAACAAAACAGACTTCAAAAAAATCTATTATAAAAAACTGCACAAAAAAGTAAATAATAATTACGTTATTCATTATTACTTAGAATATCAATTTATAACGCCAATAATATACAACTATTGTTATTTTTGGAGTCGTTGCCAGCCAAGGTTAACTAACGTGTTCACTATTCACTTACAATTTAATACAACTGCCTAAAACGACACCACAATTAGAAATAAACCTAAATTCAAACTTCTAGTCGAATACAATTAGATATGTATCTACGCTACTTCGTTATATGTTTGTAAACCTTGGTTGGCACCGACTCCAAAACTAACAATAATTGTATATTATTGGCCTAATAAATCGGTTGTATTCTAAGTAAAAGTAAATAATGTAATTATTTTATACTTTTTAATGCAGCGTTTTAGAATAGATTTTCTCGGTCAGTTTTGTTATTTCGTTAAAAATATTTTATTTTCTACGTTTTAGTTTGTTTGTACATGTAGTCTTGAAGTCGGTTTTTGTTTTTTTCTATCAATATGTTCAGGGAGAATAATTGTAAATAGTAGACTGGGTAGTCGTTTCCTATGACTGTATTCTGAGATGTCTGTAAAACTAATGTCACATAAAAGTGTCAGTGTGAGAATGGTAGGTGTTGATAGTAAATTCAAGTACAAACTTCCTATTAAATAAATCATACATAATTCTGCAGAGCCTCAATGAAAGGTGAAAGAACTTGTACAACTTCTAAATGATTAATTTCCATATATATTTACAGATATATAATGGGTAAGTATATTCTTTGGTAATGTAAGTATATCTGGTAATTTTCCGGTATATATTTCGAATGAAAGGTCCAATGCAAATAAAACTAATATGAGACCCACTTGAGAATACCCCCAAACCAAAAAAATACTTCCAACCAAAAAAAAATCATCAAAATCAAATCATAATTAGCGGAATAATCGCGTAACAAACATACGAAAACATACAGTGGAATTGAGAGCCTCCTTTTTTGAAGTCAGTGAAAAATAGAGAAATAATAGAGTTGTCTGTCAATCAGTTATATTTTGTTATAGTCAGTAGTGAAAATACACTTAGTTAAATATAGGTAGGTACTATATTGTCCAGGAAAAATATATATTTTTTTGTTCCAGTTTCTAAAAAAGTAAATTCTTCCAAATTAAAAAAAGTATATAAAAATTAAATGTTATGTACCGGCAAAGTGAATGGGGAGGCTTGGCCTCCCTTGCCTCCTCTGAGGAGCCGCCACTGATATATGCATACCACAGTTGATCTAAGCGATCGATTTAAATGCACTAAAATTTAAATGAAAGGTGATTCCAAGAGCTTTAATTTGGTTTTTTATACGTTATTCTAGCTTGCCTGAAAGTAAAGATATCGCCAAAAGAAGCAAAATTTGTTTTGATTTTGCTCTCAAATATCAGAAAAAAGGGCAAATAAAGTATGTCACGAGTTGGGAAAAACTTATTTTTTTATTTTTCCATACTTTGTGTGATTCAACGAATAAAAAATCTCTTTGGAAAGGTAAGCCTTTAAATCGATTTTGTTGTAGCATATGGAAACGCATACAGCGAATAACACGAATTTTGACCAAGCCGGACTCGCATTCGAAATTCATATTTTTTATTTATTTGAAATACGCTGCATACTTTTTGTCGGACACATATACTACTATGTTCTGCACAACATAACAAAAGTAAAAGGTTTGTTGTAGGTAATAAATGAAGTGATTAGCGGGAAATCGACATGTTCACCGCGTCGGACTCGCGACAAGATGCATGATTTTTGTCGGACACTTTTACCTTGCAATTCACAATAATTAAATGAAGTGATTCTCCAAATATCATCTTGTAGGTGATGAAAAAATTACGATTACGCGTGTCGGACGCTCTCACAGCAGTTCCAATATCGGCCATTTTATCGGACAAGCTTTATTTTCGGGTTCTACCGTCTACCGTCATTGTGCTGCAATCTAAATCAAAATTATATGGCAGATCATAAAAAAATATAGAATCGTTTAGACGAAGAGTTCGGCTAAGTTTCAGCTTGTAGGTAATAATTGAAGGAAAAGGGTTTGGGCCCGGGGACTAGTAGTGAATGAATGACAAATAATATTGAAGCAAAACTGAGAGCACGAGTTGTATTCGGAGGCCAATTCAATGAAACAAGAATATTAATTTTGAAGAAAATCATAGTATATACTCAAATGGCCAGGGTGCTGATAATTTAATAACGTTTATCTGACATAATTTAATTTCTTGTAGTGCGCTTCGTGTAAATTCCAAAATGAACCGGTTTGGTAACAAGATTTAAGTACAGGGTAAGTGTCTTAAGATTGACACCCCCCTTATCTCACTTATCCTTTGCCGATTTAACTCATTCAAAAAAGGAGTGGACGCGGTTTTTGATGAATTTTTATAATGAGGATATTAAAAATCTCGTAAGATATACAGGGTGGAAAATAAAACATGATTTTTTTAAATGGAACACCCCGTATATTTTTATACCAAAATAATGTCCTTAATTTTCTGAATAAAAAAATATCTAATTGTTGGATATATCACAAAGAAGTGTGATAAAAATATTACATCGTCATAATTTTAAACCATATAGTATTTTGCCCGTTCAATATTTAGACGACAACAACCTTCAAGACAGGTTAACCTTCTGCAGAGACATACTTGATAGAATAGAGGAAGATGATGAGTTTCTAAGTCATGTCTTTTGGACTGACGAAAGCAGTTTTTCTACTGCGGGAATTTTTAACAGAAAAAATGCACATTACTGGGCAGCGGAAAATCCACATATTGTAAAAAAAATAAAAAACAAGGATACCAAACTGTAAACGTGTGGTGTGGCATCCACAAGGATGCTATTGTAGGTCCTGTATTTATAAATGGGCCCTTAAATGCACAACGTTATGTGGATTCTTCCAATTCGCGAAGAAGTAGTAAATTCAACTTCAAGGAATACAAAAAGATGCCATAAGTCAAATTGGGCGCAATTTAATTGTTCTTTAAATCGCCCTAGTACTTACATGAATTACTACCGGAAATATTTCCGAGAGCATGAATTTTTTGAAATCTAATAATTAATAATTTGATTTAATAAAATTAATATTTTCTAAAAAATTCATGCTCGATGAGATACTTCCGGTGGTAATTCATGAACGTGGGAGTTTCGGTAAAAAAATTTCTCACCAAAATAATATAAAAAAATTATAGCATGACATTTTCCTATAGAAAATCTAGTAGGAAACTAAAATTACCAAGTAGGCTCTGTGCCTGTCAACAGATAAAATATGTGTCATTGACTCCATGTTGTCCAGTGCTGTTTGTAGAATGTCTCGTTTCGGGAAAGAAAGTGTGGAAGAAAGTGTGAAAGAAAGTGTGAGGCAAGAAGTTCAGAATTTAACACCACATAATACTAAAAGGAATAAGGAATACTAAAAGGAATAAGTGCATGGAAACAGTTAACTAAATTACGTTTTTTATTTTCATAAAATTACTTAATAATTTAAGTATAATTTCATACTTAGTCAGTTTTTTTTAAGCTTACACATAAGCGACTACCATTCGAAATGATTCTGACAAAACTGACTTGGCCTAACTCCACATAAGCTGAACAACTCAAAAATTGTTAACAGTAATGACATAAACAACGTGATAAATTTGGCATGAGTTGATAACCTTCAAACTGGGTTGGTATAAGTGACTTAATTTAACTTTTAAATGAATAAATTGTAAAACTCAAAATCGATGAATCCAAAATACATTAAGTATTTTTTAAAAATGCTCTTTTATATGAAATTAAATGCTGAAACATCTGATAATTAAGAAAAAAACTATAAGGGTTTTTGTGTTTCCCGAAAAGTTAATGAAACAGCGTTTATGCCATTCTGCCTTGACCTCGTCGATATATTTGTGAGTTTTTTTAAGTAATTTATCTCAAAGAGATGGGGCGCCACTATCAAGTTTCTACCCCAGCAGTAGCGACGCGTGACTCTTCGAAAAGTGTTACCACTTAGGTTAAGGCTGCCTTATGAAGCTAATAAATCTGTCAAAATTATATTGTACCAAATTTCTGTAATAGAGGGAGTTGTATTCCACTAGGCGGAGAGTTGTCCTCAGATGATTTTGCGGTTACCCTATAGAAATATAAAAATATAGACTCACAACGAGCCGGAATCAAACTTTAATTATTGCCAACTTATTTGCTTATTTCACTTTCAAGTACCGTGTTTTGAACATTTTGAATATTGAACATAAAGTAGCAACTATTATGTACGCTAGTGTATGTGCCTAGACCTACTTTACAAAGTTACCAAAGTCTTCTTTTTGTACACCCATTTTCAAACTTCATATCACCCATTTTCAAACTTTATTATTTTAAATGAACAAAAAGCTACTGAATATAATATGGTTCTTTATTTGTATTTTAAGTCAATTCGGCGATTCACTTTATCAGCAGAAATCTATAGCAGAATCATAAAAAGATGGTAACTTCGTTAGTTCACTTAAAAATGTCTTATCGATCGAAATTAAACATAACGTTGACATTCTGTCCTGAAGTTGAGAATTCCGTTGGTACGTTTTTATCCTCTTCATTGCAGGTTTTGTAGTATCCAATACTGAAAACGGTAACAAGCATGCGGAACGGAACGTACTGTTGTACGCCTGACCCATGTGGCGAGTGGAAGGGGTATCTATGCATTGTGCAGTCGCGTAACCAAAATTTACAGTGGTGACAAGGCAAGACAGGGTAATTATACGCCTGATATAGTTTCAATAATATATACGCTGAAATTCAGTAGTAAATATATTTTTAAAAAGGTTTTACTGTCTTGTAAAACTGTTACCAATGGTAACAATGGATACATGGACGCGTCGCTACTGTGCCCCAGTTCGAAAAAATTATAGATCCGGTTTTGCTGAAGACTCCTTCAATATAGAATCTACATCCAGATTTGAAGATTACCGTTAACATGAACTTCGATTCCAAATAATCAATAATCTTTACATGGATGTGGAACAAGATAGATATGGATGGTGTTTTATGGAAAACACTTAATTAACAAAATAATTAAGTAAGTTGAAAACAATATCTTAGTGCTATTAACAGATATAACTAAGAATAATAATACCTAATGTTTATACGTTTTTGTTAGCGTTACTGAGGATTTCTGTTTTTAAGCAGGTATAACACATCGTGACCACAAACGCCACTAATAACTACTTTATCGATATGGTAGATGACAATGTCGTTGTTGGAAACGGCTGTGGACAGCTTCGCACTGGTCTCACATTATATGGGTACTATACACAATTATTATAAATATTTTTTTTAGAGCCTATAATGCTTACCGTATACTCTCCCAGGAGTTCCACTCACAACATGTTGACCATAATCAAGTTTCCTTATATCTTCACCAAGATTGGTGCCACCTATACAAGCATGACACTGAACATTCATAAAGTCCCCCAAAGCTAATATAACCTTTTGAATTTGTACAGCCAACTCTCTTGTGGGAGATAAACACAATACTTGTGTTTCTCTCATTGTTAAATCCAACACTTGCAATATAGCTATTGAAAATGTAGCTGTTTTTCCCGTACCAGATTGTGCCTGAGCTATAACATCTCTTCCTTTCTTAATAGGTGTGATAGATCTTTGTTGAATTGCAGAGGGTTTCTCAAAACCTAAAAACAATTATTACTGTTATGTCTGATGAAGCAAAACATGTGGAGTACCACACCATATGCAAAGATGCCTCGTAACAGTTCTTCTTTAAGGTTCATATTTGCGAAATCATCAATAACGTCCACATCTTCACTGGTTTCGAATTCTACATTCGACAAATCCTCAAAAACTGAGGCACTACGCCCCGTGCTTTTATTACTCATTTTTTAAGACTAAAATTATATAGGTTAATAAAATAGTTATTGAAAAGTTAAAAATAATACCTCACCTCACTATATACTTTCTTATAGGTTACTAAATAAGTACCCACTAAGTAACAGCTTCCAACTCTCTACAGCAAAGCAAATTTCAATAAAAATTAAAAATAACAGTAAAAGCTATGGTAAAAGCAACACTTCAATATTCATAAGACCGACAAGCGATCAACGATGCTGCCAGATGTCAAAATCTAATGAAATTATAGAAAGCTGTAATTTACTGGCGTCTGGCGTTTAGCAAAGCTCAGAGATGATTTTGCTTTGAGTTACGCAGGGACGGCAACTTTTGAATCCGGAGTCTCGCATGCGCTCACTGTTGATATTTTCACAGATTTAAAATTTGTGGTTGTTGAAACGTGTATTTAGTTCATCAGATTTGCTAGTCCCATCGGTAACGCAGTCAGTAGAGCGTAGAGCATGTTAGTATCATGAGCGTAGAGCGTACGCCTAGCTTTCCATAGGTGTCAAGTTCGAGCGTCTGCTTTTTCCCATTTTTATTTATTTAATAATTTGGTTTATACATTATAATAATACTTATACATGGTGTAAGATCTGTTCAGGAGGACCAGTTGGTTTCTCAATAATATTTGTGAATTATTATATTACAGGAATTGTGCCACAATAAGTCACAGGGTTGCTCGACTGAGCTTCGCCATTAAATATCTTATTGGTCACTACACTACGATCGCAGTATCGCCGAACTCGGCGGTTAAAGCCTGATTTAAAGATTTCTGTGCACCCGGCCGTGGTCTCGTTTTCCGTAAGCCCGCTGACAAAAAACGATTTAAAAAATCCCGTAGCGTAGTTCTGACGCATGAGCATTACGCACTACCGTGATTCATTTTCATATAGAGAGGTTACATTTGAAAATACTCTAGAAACTTTGCCTTTCATTATGCATTATTATAATTATCTAAAGTATATAAAACATGAATAGTATTATAAACAAAATGTCTCACTCAGATTACTCGACGTTTTTTGAATTAAATAAATGGGCAACAGGAAACGAGTAGAATTTGAAATGTTTAACATTGTCATCTGCACACACGTCTGCTACTGCTATTCTGTTCGCCCATGGTTACCGTAAGGCCGCAACGGAATAAATGCCAGCGTCGTGACAAGCAAGAACACTGGAACAAGGAGATCGAGCTTGCGTAAAATAGGTATACCTAGAGTACGGCACAAATGACGTCGAAATCCACTAGAGGATTAGCGTTGCTGTGAGCGGCGCCCTGTCTAGCTTCGGGAGTCTACGTCAGCCTTCGTTGGCCTTCGTGCTTTGCCAGCCAATGTACTTTCTCGCAGGTACAAGTGTTGTGTATGAAAACATAAATATTTATTAATGGAAATGGAAAGAAAAATAATATATTTTAGTTTCAAGCAAATTAGTTTCCACATTTTTCTGCTGGGAATATAGAAAAGGGGAAAAATTGGTTGGTTCCCACTTTTGTTTAGCAACACTATAAAAATTTGAGTAATAAAATGCATGTAAAGAGTAAAAATGAAATGAAATTACCAGTTATTCTCTTCACTTTACTTAACCAAATATGTCGTCTTATCCATTTATGAGGTCTGCTAGGAAAAGTGTAAAATTTCACAGCGCCGTCAGTATTTCCGTAATTATTTTTACAGCCCATTACACAACAATTGTTTCCAGAGTATGATGAACGTTTATCCATACCGCAGCAGGGACAATTTAGTAATTTAAGAGTACAAAATAATTATAATCTACGAAACGTCTATTTGCAAATTGACTAACAAGAACTTACGAGTTGGGGGCGCTGGAGTAAAATTCGCATGGTGGCTTGGTACATCCGCTTGGTGGCTGTAACTCGTTTGATCAAACAATGGCCATCAGCAGCCATCAGCCATTGTTTGACTGTTTTATTTGGTATTTGGTTACAGTTTGAATAGAAAATATTCAAGATAAAATTAACTAGATAATAATAGCTATAATAATAACTAGTTACTGCCGCAGAACTTGCGCCATCTCTTATTGAGTAAAGTCTGATTTATAAATTGACGTTCGTCTGCCCGGCCGGCCGCCCGCCCTCCCGTATAAAGTTCAGCAATAGCGCGTTCCTTTCAACCATCTAAAAATTATCTTAGCCACCATATTCCATCCTCCCGTAGAAAGATGACCTACTTTCATGATTATTCCGTTGCGGCCTTACGGTAACGAAGGGGCCTTAACCTTAACCCAAGGTCTAAACCCAAGGTCTTAACCCAAGCTCAACTTGGAGCCATTCAAGGACACTCAAATTTGCCATGACAATATCAAAGAAGCCCAAGGATTATAGACTAACAGGATTGCTTATCGGCCATGGTGTTGTTAGTCAAGATCTGACGTCAGCGGTTAAGTTCGGCAGGCATCCTTTTGCGCCAACGGTCGATTCCAAATTGATGCTAGGCTTCTCTAGGATGACACACTACACAAACGCCGGGAAATACACCGGTGGGGCAATGAACCTATGCCGTACGTATCCGCTGACGTCAAAAGCGTGGGGCTACGAGATTTGTCTAACGTTGCGCTTATGGGGATAAGTAATCCTGTTCAGTCTATAATCGTTAAAAGAAGCCGACCATTTTGTCATTACAGTGTGATTGGAATATACTGATATTGTGATTACTGATTTTTGGGGTCATAAACCACTGTCGCTAAAACCGGTATCCGATCACCGAATTATATAATATGAGGGATATATAATATGGGGAATTTGGTCGTCCATACAAATATGTGGTCGTCACGTTTCCAATAATCTTATCTTCTATGATCTATGGTCCCGGAGCTGTGCTCTGTGCTAAAGAGATCGACTGACATGCTTCATCAAAAATGGTGATTGTCATCTGTTTGCTGTTTGTAAACTACTTTATCGATTGTAGAAAATGGTAAACGTATAAACGCGCATGTTTTAAATATATTAATTTTTTTATATTTTTAAAATTTTCTATAAACGAAAATAATGTTTTATTTAGTTAAAAGTATAATCTAAAATTGTATGTATTTTATTTTGTATTTTTTATTTTTACCTAAACCAATGAACGCACATTGGAAATAAGGAAAATCGTTATATGGAAATGTGAATGAACTTTTTATGAAACCGACTGAGCCAGTCAACATCATCAAATTTTGACCACGGTGTGAAGCTGGTTACTTCAATTCGTCAAAAGTCGGTTAAAATGAACATTGTAAATTGCTTATTTATGGATGTTTGAAATATGTACAAGCTATATTTGATATGTGATAAAAATTGTTTATATTGTGGAGTGAAGTGGCTGTTAAAGTACGGCGACGAGTTGTAGTAGTGTCAGCAGGTGGATTGGAATGAAACATCTTCACAGAGAAATATAAAGATGATATATTGTTTGAAATGGCCCTCAGCCCTTGTCATTACGTTATGAAATGCATATATCAGAGTTTCAGCTTTCCCCAAACACCATCTTGACACAATGTTCCAAAATGACAGAAGAAGGGCACAGAGTACATGGCATGAATGGGAATGCTGACAGGAACATTAAGGAGGAGTGCCACAAGACTAATTATGGGCAAGGAGGACGACTTAAGTTCTTCAAGGGTAAGTTAAGTCATTTCCATGTCCATGGAGCTGTTAAATTAGTACTTAGGTACCTGATACATATATTTTATAAATTTTAGATGGTAAATTTATCTTGGAACTCGAAAGGGCTCGAGAAGGCGAAAGAGTTTCGTGGGTGTCTGTGCCTCGGAAAACTTTTTGGCCGCCACAAGGTACTGCTTCATCGACTTCAGCTTATCGACAAGAAAGCAGTACATCTCTTAGTGGTAAGAAAATTGTTTATTTAATATTCACTTGAATTAAGTACTTACTAGGTATTTATGAAAATATGCAGCATATAATAATATTTACCTGAACCTTGCATTATAGCCTTACAAATTAAAATTGTCAATACAAAATGATTTGTCATTTCATGCACAAAAATTAAAATTAAGCAGGCAGCAACCAATCACAGTCTGTATTCTTGTGACATAAAGTGTCATATATAGCAAAAATACTATTTTTAAAATAATAAATAATAAAAACAAAATATTGCAATATTATTGATTGGTTATGAATTAAAGTAACAAATTTGGTACCTATAGCGAAACAGTTTTCAAGGTATACCTACTTATGTGATCTTTATGAGCTTATGTGACAGAAACACAGACTATAATTGGTTCTTGCATAATTTAAATTGTTGTTCATGAACCCCTAGAGAGGTTTACAATTGTAATTTAGTTATAATGTAAGTTAGAGTTCGCTTAGTATAAATTTTGCTACAGAAATCCACCAAAACAGTTAAAATTGACTTAGTTTTAATTTAATTGTGCCTAGTTTTGTTGAATGTACAGTAGAATCTCGATTATCGGGGTTGGCAGGGACCGCGGGATCGACGCATAATTGAGAAACACGGATAAAAAAAATATAGATATTTTGCATTTCCCGATGGTAATATCTGACCTCTTTTTTCTTTCGTGAATTTTTAATATTTAGTGTTGTGAAATATGTAATAAAACTCGATCTAATTTTGCAAAATTTATATGCACCTACATACATTTATGTATACATACGTACAACAAATAATTTATTTAAAAAAGTCTGTTAATTTCGTTTGTTTTTTGCTGTTATATAATTTACTTCTGATTTTTTCTTGAAGTTTTCTAATATGCAGAATATCTAACAAATCAGTGTCTGTGTCTGCTTGTTCGTCCAAATATTCCAATAGAATTTTTACTGCATCATTGGCTTGTTGATGGGTTACATTCACAACATCTTCGGTGCTGCTCGAATCATCTTGTGTAATATCCACTGTTTCATTTTCCTCCCCACCTAGCATTTCATTTTCTATCATTAGTCGCTAACCTAGATCGTCATGGTCACATTGAATCAAAGCTTCAATTTCATCTTCCTCTATTTCTCTAAAATCGGGAACAGTTCTAACAATACTTATTATGTTTGGGGTAGATAAATCCTGATTTATAATATTATCATCCTGTATTTCATCTTCAACATCTTCCAGGGTCATTATTTTATCGAATGCACGTTTGATGTTTATTTGCTGCACCGCATCCCAAGCACGTGCAACTGCAAAAACTGCGTCTCTCACATTTAATGATTTCCAAAATCCCATTAAATCTACGTTGTCTAATATACTCATCATCAGATCTTTCCTATACAGCCGTTTCATTGTTTCAATTACCCCCTGATCCATCGGTTGTGCAATTGAAGTAACGTTGTGGGGGAAATACACGACAAAAATATTACCATCAGCAGATTTGAGTGTTGCTTGATGTGGATGGGATGGGGCATTGTCGAGAAGTAATAAGGCTTTTGGAGGCAAATTGTTCTCTGCGAGAAAAGAGCGAGTTCGGGGAATAAATTTTTTGTAAAACCCAAAATGAAAATGGCTCGATTCATCCAACCGGCTTTTTGATTGTAATAATCCACTGGTAGCAATGCTGGGTGTAAACTTTTAAAAGCACGAGGATTTTTAGACTTTCCTATAACTGCCAGTTGAATTTTATGCGTGCAAGAAGCATTGGCACAGCATAGGATGGTTAAGCGATCTTTGTTCATTTTAAAGCCTGTAATAAAAGTGCAATGCATACATTAAAGTAATAATGTTTAAATGAGCAACTCACCGGGTGCACTTTTTTCTTTATCAGATGCTAATGTTCTGGTTGGCATTGCGTGCCAGTACAGACCTGTCTCATCTGCGTTATATATTTGCTCCGGTCTTAAATCATTTTCCCGAATATATTCTCTAACTCATAGCAAAACTCAACCATTGCAACTTTGTCAACTTTGTCACGGTTAACCCGCACCCGGATAATCGAGGTTCGGTACTGTAATTTACAAATTAATTTTTTCTAATTTTGACATGTAAAGTGCCACTTTTCAAAACCCTTTGACGTTAGGTTAGGAAACGTCTTACTTTTCACAACCAGTTACGAAAAGTAAAATATTATGCAACTGGTTTTGTTAAGTTCATTTCATAGTAGGTTATCTAGGCCTGACAAGCTATGAAAGTGACGAGCTGTCACTTTCTGTATAAAATTCAGAGTTTTCTTCTCATAAAATATAAAATTGGTGAAAACTAGAAAAAATCTTGTATGAAACATGTTGGGGAACACTATTTTGTGTAACCCGGATCCTTTTGCGGAACTCACTAGCGCTCGTTCCGCAGAAATCTCTGCTTGTTACACAAAATAGTACTTTTCCCAACTGGTTACATGTTACATAAATAGCTATTCTGTATGTATGCTCCCAAATGTTGTATTGTCAATTTGTCCCAACAGCTCCCAATAATAGCAAATTTAACTCGTAAGGTAAAGTCATGAGTTAATGTGATACCTACAAAGTTTGTTATAATTTAATTTTAACTTAAGACTTAAGTTGAATGTGTATTTTTTTATGAAGCCGTTTATGCCTAATAACTTAATATAGGACATAACTGCCGCTGTTCCCTGTCAAAACTGTATTTTTTCGTGTACAGTTACCACGTTACCCTAAAGACGGCACAATGGGTGCCTTAGATAGCTTCAAGTTGGAGATCGGAATGTCCAGAGGTTACGTAACTTACAGGGAATAGGAAATACATCGGTGTGAAGCTGGGTATGGCAATTGCCAGCATTGGTTTGAAATTTTACCATGTCGATAAAGATGTCATCTTGGTATGAATTTATTGATCACAGCGGTACTTATCCCTGTTTTTATTATCGGCTAAATTTTACTATGTGGAATTAGGTACCTATATATTTTAGTGTTGTAAAACTCTCACTTTGGTTCATAAATTTTGGCGTAGCAGAAGTCGCAGTTATATAAAGTGACAAAACTGTAAACCCTCTGAAAAAAAAAATCGAATTATCTAAGGCGTGTCGACTAAATTTCGCTGTCCAGAATTACTTATTTTAACTTCTTGAAACTGCGTAGTATGTTCAAATCATTCGTGCCACCGTATCGGAGGCGCGGTAGAGCGGGCCATCTTAAAACATAAAAAAAATCACAACAAATTGACCGAGTCGTGTCCACTAAATTTTGCTGTCCAGAATTACTTATTTTAACTCATGAA
This sequence comes from Tetropium fuscum, assembly GCA_964058915.1. Lineage (NCBI taxonomy): Eukaryota > Metazoa > Arthropoda > Insecta > Coleoptera > Cerambycidae > Tetropium > Tetropium fuscum. The sequence goes on along the minus strand of CAXKVY010000845.1, from coordinate 69,965 downwards.
ACTGCCTAGTATGTTCAAAACATTTGTGTCACCATATCGGAGGCGGGGTAGAGGCGACTATCTTCAAACTTAAACCCCGCCTCTAATACAGTGGCACAAATGATTTATTTATTTATTTATTAATAGACGGGTCAAGCCATTTTAGTACAAAAAAAAACATATAATGTGTCTTAAAGCTAATTAGCATTTAATACTTAAAGCTAATTAGTATTTAATATGAATAAATCTAACAGCTAAAATATAACCAACTAATAATAAAAAAAAACAATCAATATTAACAGATAGGCATGACATTCATGAAGGAATGCAGTTTTATTTGAATTTTTTTACTGATCTTTTGAGTGATGGGCAGGAGCAATTGAAAAGATCTAATTTACTGTTTAGTAAATTAGCATTGTGTAAAATTCTGCTAATAGGTTCGTTCTTTCCGTAATTACTATGAGAAAAAGAAATATGGAATATTTCTGTGTTTCTATTTCTTCTTTCGGTAACATTAAGATTCACTAGATTCAAAAGCTGAGACGATTGAATGTGACCCGTAAGTATTTTATTAAGAAAAAGTAAATCAATTTGTAAGCGCCTATGTTCCAATGAAATTAAATTGAGATTGCTGAGAATTTGGTCATAGGTGTAATGTTCTCTTTGGTAACCCAACTTAAATGCGCATTGACTTAAAAATTTCCTCTGTACATTTTCAATTAAATTAATATGAATATTATATTTCGGACACCAGATATTGTTGTATAACAATATTCTAAAATTGATCTCACTAAAGAACCGTACAGTATTTTGAGGCTATGAACCCAAAATTCAGCCCCACTACGATGAACAAATCCGAGCATCTTTAAAGATTTTGCAACAGTATTTTCAATGTGTGTACAATAGGACATTTTACAATCAAAAATGGCACCAAGGTCCCTCACTTGCTTAACATCCTCTAATAGCATATTATTTAATTTATAATGAAAGATCAAATGAGAGGGAGATCTCGTGAAAGTAATTTTGAGGCATTTTTTAATGTTTAAATGTAAGGCATTAAAGTTACACCCGTTGTCCAAATTATTCAAATCTTTTTGTAGAAGTGTAGCATCTGATGAGTCTTTAACAGACCTAAATATTTTCAAATCATCAGGAAACATTAAAACTTGAACTGTTGAACTGTTCTTTATTATATTTGATGTCATTTACAAATAAATTAAAAAGAATTGGGCCAATATTGGAACCCCGAGGAACACCAGATTTAAACATACTAGCCCAGGCTCATAATAGGTCGGTTGGTAATAATTTGTAACTATATTTTTGAAGATAATATTAAACTTAAAACAAAGGTGCAAAATTTAATCAAAATATTACAACTATATTCAAATTTATACTTTTAAGTACTGTAAAAAGGGTAGTTTTCAATTAGCCCCATCGTTGGGCGAGATAAAACTAATATATTTTTTATAAAAATGGGCCATATTTTTGTCCGTTGCTATACACGAATGTGTTCCCCATACTCCAGGAGTAATTTACAGTCATTTTGGTTTGCTAATAATAACGTCTGATTGTGAGGTAGAACCTGTTTTTTCCAGAAATTGTTATCAATACACCCCGTTTTACGGTAGCTGAAACTGAAGATTATAATTAAATTACGTAAAGAAACAAATCAGTATAACAAAAAATGTATTTCACGTGGTGGGTCATAATAGCTCGGCCAAAACCTAATATTGCGTTACGTCGCCTTTATTAGCAATAACCGCCTTAATTCTATTGGGCATTGTATCCACAAGTCGGGCACACTCTTCTGGTGGAATATTATTCCATACATTTTGCAAAGTAGCTTTCAATTCGGGTACTGTCCGCGCTGGATTTTTCCGCAGTTGCTTCTTCATGTTGTGCCAAAGTATCTTGATTGGAGACAAATCTGGACTAGAAGACGTCCATTTTAGAACAGGAATGTTATGTTCTTGAAACCACGTCTTCACAGTTTTCGCAGTATGGCAAGGTGCACCATCCTGTTGGAACATGAAGTTACCGTCATCGGCTGCACATTGTGCGATAGACGGTAAAAAAACTTGCCTCCAATATCTCGTTATATTTTTGGGCGTTAACAATTCCATCGATGAAGTGTAATTTCCCCACTCCTTTTGCAGACATACAACCCCATATCATAACTGATGCTGGGAACTTTACTTTTTTTACTAGACAGTAATTATGGAATGCTTCGCTGGATGTTCGTAACACCCTTTTACGGGAGTCGCCCACACAAACATCAAATTTGGACTCATCACTCCAAATTATATTGTACCACTGTCTTTGAGTCCAGTTCTGATATTCCAGAGCCCACTTTAGTCTATTGCGTTTTTGTAAAGTTGTCAATAGTGGCTTTTCTTTTGCCTGTTTTGGATGAAAAAAATTGGATGCCAACAGTTTCTACCAAAAAAAAACGAATAAATTTTACCTTATAATAAAATTTGTATCCTATTTTTCTAATTGTCCTTTTTGTTGTAGACAACGAAATATCCTTGGCTATACTTTCTCTCCATAAAACAGTTATCTTTTTAGTGTTAGATCTCCGATTTGTTTTCACAATTCTCCGTAAAGCCCTTTTATTTGCTTCTGTAATTGTAGATGGTCGGCCGGTTTTAATTTTTTGGTCAACTCCATTAGAACACTGCGCAACTTATTTAACGCACAACCAAAAAGTTAACTCAAATTTGACGTTATGTATTTTCGACAATTTTTGTTCGTTTTGGTCGATTTTTTTTCAAATTGTAGGTTTTTCTCTTAGGAATATCACTGTCTTAGTTGTTTTGGTAAAACGAATGATTTTGATATTATACCAGGTGCTATAAAAATGTTGTTTTTTTCCGAAATTTCAAAACGTCCTGTGGGCTATACAAGGTATTGCAAGTTATTGCAATTATAGCCAATTTAAAGCCTCATCTTTTTTCTACATTTTCTTTTTTATTCATTTGTTTATCTCTGTTACTTCATAAAATATCCAATTTTTGAGTTGACGTGATTTTTATTAAATTTATTAACTTTCTTTTTTGTCAAGTGCTCATTATTTATTACTCATTATACTGGTTCAATGCCTCATTTTGCGTTCTGTTTTCCTTGATATCTTATAATTTATTGAGAGATGCAAGGTGTTTTAGAAGAGAAAAAGGTCTTAAAAGGACAAAAACTCAAAAAACATACCTAGAAAAATAAATTGCTTTAATCAATAAAACAACGAATAACAGGAAACAAAACAAAAGTAAATAGAGAATTAGTATCTGGTGTTTCCACCCCTTCCGCGAATGACCTCCCGACATCTTTGGTTCATACTTAAAACCAAAGTTCTGATTAGGTTCTGATCTAGGCCATTCCATAATTCGACTAGGCGTCCTTCCAATTCTTGTAAATTTTGGGGTTGTCGTCCCTCACTTCGTAATCGCCGACCGATAAAATCCCAAACATGTTCAATGGGGTTAAGGTCGGGGCTACGGGCTGGCCAGTCTATGTGATCAATTCCTACTTCTTCAAGATAATTTCTCACGATAAGACTCGTGTGGGGACGCGCATTGTCTTGCATAAGTAAAAAATTGGGTCCTATATAGGGGGCATAAGGCAAAACATGTGCTTCAAGAATGTCTGTGATGTATCTGTCAGAATTGAGATTTCCATTCATAGTTACCAAGTCCGTTCGCCCAGTCAAAGATATTCCGCCCCACACCATGACGGATCCACCTCCATATAAAGTTGTGTGCAAAAAATTGCATTGACTGTATCGCTCATCGGGTCTTCGGTAGACGCAATTACGACTGTCACAATTATACAAACTGAACCTTGACTCATCAGTCCAAAGAATACGTTCCCAATCTGCTTCCATCCAATTAACATGCTCATTGGCAAAATTCAATCTGGCTCTTCGATGATCTACTAATAATGCGGGTCCTCGAGCAGCAATCCTGGGTCTTAAATTTGCCTCCCTCAGTCGTCGGCGTACAGTTTGAACGCATATGAGTGGACCACCTGCGTCTTGAAGTTGTGCTCTTAAATGTGTTGCAGTTATAAATCGTTGTCTTACAACATTTACTCTTAAAAAGCGATCCTGGATAGCAGAGGTAACACGAGATCTACCTTGACCGGCCCGTCTGGAATGTTCTCCTGTTTCCGCGTACCTTTGAATTGCTCTCGCTATAGTTGTGTGAGACACTCCCAACCTTCCAGCTATGCGGTTGTAACTCCACCCTTCACCATGTAATGTAGCTGCCTCAACACATTCATCACGAGTTAAATTTCTGGTTTGGCGTTCCATTATTCACTAATTATTGCTGGACTGTCAACAAAAAACTAATGACACAGTTGTCAGTTTATGACGTGTAATCTTCGATTTCCATAGCTTGCTAGCTGTTTGAGTTGTCCGATAAATGCATTTCATGTGAATAAAAGCATATGGTGTTTCAAAACGGTGTATTTCATGAAGTAACAGAGATAAACAAATTAATAAAAAAAGAAAATGTAGAAAAAACATGAGGCTTTAAATTGGCTATAATTGCAATAACTTGCAATACCTTGTATAGCCCACAGGACCTTTTGAAATTTCGGAAAAAAACAACATTTTTATAGCACCTGGTATAATATCAAAATCATTCGTTTTACCAAAACAACTAAGACAGTGACATTCCTAAGAGAAAAACCTACAATTTGAAAAAAAAAATAGACCAAAACGAACAAAAATTGTCGAAAATACATAACGTCAAATTTGAGTTAACTTTTTGGTTGTGCGTTAAATAAGTTGCGCAGTGTAGTTTTATATAAATTGATAATGTCTTGAACGGTAGAACGCGACACAGAATGAGAAATTGAAATTCGACGTGCCAAAATACCCTTCTTATGGGCATTAATGATGGACAAACGAAAATTTTTACTTAAAGGCGTACCACGAGGCATTGTGCTTTAAAAATGATTTGGAACTAATACTGACAGCTGTCTTGTTGATTGTTTTGCACTCTCAAGTGTATTTTCCACACTATGGAAGAATTTTGTAGAATGAAATTAGGACAACTTGCAATATTAAAAAGACTTGTTTGAGGATTTTCCTTGGAAATTACTGCTTTAGCCTAAAATTAGTTTATTTATTACTTCAGGAAAGTACTGTATACCTTTTTTAAAGATATTTGTAATATCTTCCCTACTATTTTTCCTCCAGACTAAGAATTATTATAATACCCGTTATTGACTTTGTAAAACTAAAAAAATTTTGTCAACTTTAAAAGTGGAGCCGGTAAATATTACAAAAGTTATAAACAATTTATTAAAAAAGGGGGGTTGGTTTTTTTTGCAAATATCTCAAAAACTATTACAGATATAGGATATCGAGAAAAAGATCCTTAAAGACCTGCAGAAATCCTTAAAAAAGTCCCTCGTCTCGGAACTCCACCAATATTTATAATTTTAACTTAGCGGTGAAAACAGGGCTAAAAACGGATGATGTGACTTCAGCGCGCGCCTGCTGATTCGGACGCTAATAAATCATTAAAAATTACTAAATTACTAAAATAAAAATTAGTTATACCCATTAAATATGATAATTTTGTGTGTGACAATTTTTGTAACCCTGAGATCTTGTTACAAGGGGGTAAAAAAACCAACCCCTATAATATTTTTCTTCGGAACTTTTTAACCCGCCGACATTTCTTTATTTAAAATTTTTTGAAATTTTGAAATTATTTCATATGCAAAGATGGCTTCAATCTACGACTTTTTTGTCTCTTGAGTTTTCTTCGAGAAATTGACCATATTAGTTATCAAAATCCGGGCGCGACATTTGAAATGGGTTTCTAACCACACTTCAGCAAATTTGACTGCCATGTATTTCTTATGGGAGATTCAAAAATGTGATTTTCAGACGGGAAATTCTCGGGTTTTGGGCATTTCTTAGTATTTAAACCTATTATACGTCAAACTTTAAACATATTTCTCTACAATTCAAGTCCAAATTATTTTTTTAGACCTATGAGTTAATTAAATAAATGCTTTTAAGTTAAATTGTCTGTTTTCCATGGACGTACGTCGCGTATTAGTTTTAACATTTCTTACGCAAGAGCGCCAGGCCAGCTGTAAAAGTAAGGTTAAGGGTTATGTTATGATATTGTCGGTGGGTTGTTTGTTACTATTTTGGTCAATGTTTATCGTTTTTTACATTAATGATCTAATAATATACCTTTATACTATGTACACATTTATTAAAGAATAATGGGAAAAATCGGCTCAAATGTGGATTTCTCCATATAAATAATAATCCGGTAAGTACCTACCTAGATACTGGATTATTATTTAGGTATATGAATATTTTTGTTATCTAAGGTTTTTCATTAACTAAACAGATACCTAAAACTAAACTAACTAAACAGATACCGCACAGCAAACTTGATGATACTAATGGAAAAACAGTGGTATTGTGCTTTATACCTTTCGATCGAATATATGTTCTGCAGTTATTCCTATAATATGCATACTCTGTTCAGGTCGGAGCAACCAAGAACAAGATACATCAGTTGATGCTGATACTGAATAATGTACTTTTAATTAATTTAATTAGTCATCAAATAGAAAAGATTTTAAGTTAACTTAAACTACATATTCTGGCCTATAGGAAAAAAATCACCTATGGTTCCTAGTTTGATTAGGTAGGTACTCTATTTTCACCCATTTTCTAACCAACACTCAAAATCAATTATTTGCAATCAGAAAAAAAAAAACAGATAAGTCTGTGATGAAAACTGCAAAACGTGAAACAGGCAAATCAAAATAAAATGAGATTATACTCTATCCAACGGGAGAATGGACTTGCTTTGCGCATCGGCGACTAAAGAGGAGGGGCTCTGTAACGAGCTACGCAGGACCGTCATTCGATGAAATAAATTCGTAAGTAGGTGGATAAATTTTATTTTGAAAGCATGAAAATATTTTATTTAACATAAATTTATTATAAATGTATGAGCGTTATGAAAGTAATATAAACCCTAAATATTCCTAAAATAGACATTTTATGATATTTTTATTTTTTTTTATTTACCTAAAATTAAAAACAAAAATAAATCATTGACCACGGTTATTGGTGGTGAATAGTATGCGTATTAAATAAAACATATTTATTATTATATTTCTTTACCTGGCCTCTTTTATTCTTCTTAATTGGCGATAATGGTGGATTTATCTCGTCTCTGGCTGCTGCCATTCTTATAATAGATTTAAAACTTATTTCACAATCGTAAACAACACAACTAAAATAACCGTACTTGCGAGACTACAAATACAAACTGTGAATAGGTAGGCAGTAGTAGGTACTTTATATAATTAGGTACCAGGTAGGTATCGGACACAGGCGCCGGCCCTGGCTACCTGCTGAGCCAATTAAGACGTTGAGGGCGTTGGACTAATGTTCTAAGGGGCGGAGATCTGACCAAAACAGACGAATTTTCGCTCGAGTGCAAGTCCATTCTCTCGTTGGATACAGTATAGTTACCTAGGACACAAATATAATACAAATTCAGCGCTGTCGCCACAAATATTGCCGGTTTTTAAATTAACACAATGAAATTATAATTTATTATGTAAGAAACTTATTAAATAAGTTTATCCAAAACCTTACAGTACCTACAACACAGATACTGTAGTACATACCTCTCAAGGACCATATGTCAAACCCCTTCCTCTCTGAACCATTGGATCAAGCAACAACATACGTTTTTCATACAAACATCGCCTTCTAAAATTGGTAATATTTTTATTTTGATAATGTTCAATCAATATTTTAACACTCTCTCAGTTAAATAAAATATCAAACAATGTATTTACTCAACTTTTTTCACTAAGAGACTTTGTATATACAATGCCCTGAACTTGAATCCCCATAAGACATCAATACATTAATTTTTAAACTAGGAACCCCCTTAAGGATTGTATAGAGGAATAGGATTGCGGGACGAGCGAATATCTTCGCCAAACGTAGTGGGGGGCTGTGACGTCACCGCGGACCATAAAATACGAATTTATATGGGATTTATAAGGGAATGGACGTCTTTAGGGTGTTAATTCTATTTCCAAATTAATACTTGCCTAATACTTTAATGAAAGACCAATTAGGTTAAATAAATATTTAGTTTAGGGTTTAATCTATAAAAATCATAATGAAGAATTGGTCATAATGGTAAACTAAAATATATCCTTTAAACTTTAGCGTCTACTAGTAAGATATCTTACTACATGTGCTTAAATGTTGGAGACGAGTTTTTCCGGGGCAATACTTAGAAGCTTGTGAACAATTACAATTGGAATAGACTTGAAATGCCGAATTAATTTCAGTGACACTTTCTTATTACTTATACCTTTTCTGTAGGCCTACTTTCCAGTCCGCAGAAACTTATCTCTTGAAATTACTATTATTTTAAATGTTTTTTCCAGTTAATATACAAAATAATTTAAACGAACATACAACTTAAAATTAAATTTTAAGTTGTAAAGTTTCAAAGTTAAATTGTAATTACCATTTTAATCTTTATTATTTTAACAGTATAAAATGTGTTTCTACTGGACGTTTTTACTCTGTGTTCAAACGTTAAAATGTTCTGTAGTATGTAATATAAAATAATATAATCCACATTAAATCGTACAACACGATTTGAGGTAAGAAACATTCACAAATAAGATTTAGTTTAAAATAGGTATAGTATAACAAAACATATTGTAACAAAAAGTGTAACAAAATGTAACAATATAACTATATGAATTTTTGACATATAATTTTATATATTTACATAGTTACAGTATATTATATTATACAATTTATACAAATTATCCAATAATACACATATGATAACCGTATGATAAATAATAGCAATCATTATTCTTCATCAACAACAATAATAAATTCATATCCATGGGCATCTATCCAATTAGAATATCAATTTTCATAATTACTCGGTTTCAGTTTGTATATCAGTAGTGATGTGAGGGGGCAATGTAACCGTGGTCATGACCGTGGTCATTTTATAAATGACGGTCACGTCACATTAGTTTATGACCGTCATTTTCAAAATGACCAATTGAAAATAAACTGCTTAATCCGGTCAATCTAGACATCGAAGGTACATAAATTCGCATCAAGCTGAAAATTGGTAGAATTGTTAAAAATGTGATTATAAATAAAACTTAAAAGTTCCCCATCATTCCCGTGTATGGAAAAAATTTTACTCGAGGTCAAAGGTCAAAAAAATGAGTTTTTCGCGATTTTCAGCGAAACGGTAAGTCTTATCATAAAAATATATTAGACAAAAATTGTAGGTCATCATATTATCTATCAAAAATGTATCAGTGCTTTTTTTTCTACGAGCCACCCTTTCTGGGATATAACGATTCAAAAAGTTGTTCAAGTTGTTATGGGCATAATATGCACACGTTTCCACGCCACCTATGAGGTAGTGTACTTAGCGCGTTTTTTTAAACGTGGTTTCCCCAGTAGGCCTACTCCACGGGTCAGTTGTGATCCTGTTTAATTTAAAACTATTGCAAAATTACGGAAATTTGTAAATATTGTAAAAGATAAAAAGCGATGTAAATTAAATGTTTGTGCATATTAATTTTAAATGATCTAAATTTGATCGTTTATTCTTTAAAATCACTCGTTCCACAAGATATGTCAATGATTCTGGGATTTCATTATTCAAATCTTCAAACATGCGACTTGGTGGAGGGTAATTAGAATTATCAAACACTACGGTTTGAATATCTTCGCGAATAATAGCTGCAGCTGCGTCTAGGACTCTGAATCGTTCTTCTTTTTGATTCATTTTTTTCTTTTGGTACCAGGCTTGATTCAAAATATCATGATGATTATCCACTAAGCATATGAATGTTGATGCTCCGATTTCTCAGTGATAATAAGTTTTTCACCATACTTTAGTTTGAGTCGTAGCTTAATCGTTCTGTAATCTAATGTCGTAGTTTTGCAAACATTTTTTAATTCGTTCAAAGTGAACTGACAGTCATCGCTATTTTCAATGTAAGTGAATATTTCCTCCATTGCCAGATTCGCAGCTTCGTCTTTAGGGCGACCGACTTTAGTTCCAGTGGAAAGTTTTAAGAAAGAATTATAGCAATCACGATGATACTTAGCTTCAGCAGCAACTAAATCATATTGAAATGCGACTCGAGCAAGAACAGCTTTTGCTATAGCATCGTCACGAGTCCGAGCTACTTCCAGAATTGAATCTTTAAATTGAAGTGTACTTACTTGGCTAATTCGACGGCGAAAATCTAAGGATTTTCTTCTTTCATACTCTTCATTCAATTTCTGGCCACAAAATAAGCATAGTTCTTTAAAACAAAAAGCTGATTCGACTGACACGTGATCTAGTACGAGGAGGACTTACTGTGGATGTACTGGCTTCTTGTTCTTCACGTTGTCTTTATATAAAACAATATTCAGACATTTTTGTTATAAAAGTCAAAACAGCACGATATAGGTTAGGATAAACACGTGATTTCACTACAGCGTGTCGCTCAAGACTAACGGTATTTCATTTATTATAGCAGGTGTAAGACCCTAGCCACGCACACAATAGAACAAGAGACAGATGTTGTCCTCGAAGTTACACTGGCGTATGAAGTAAGGGACTGGGTTTCATTTGACCTGATATTCTTATAGTTATGTATATTCTATATTTTAAGTACCTATGACAAATGGTTCTTTCGAGATGCTTTTTTTTTGGAAGAAAAATTTCTGGTTTTATTCCTATTTCAAATTAGAACCTAATTTTTGAGCAGATACATAAAATACTATCAATTTATTGCCCTTTCAGCTCTTGTGTTTATTTCAAGCCAATTTTCAGGTTACGTTAGGGAAACTTTCTGCAATAACAATAAGGTATTTTCGGTTGGGTGTTTTAATATAGCCGAAGTTTTAGGATCAGGTAATAAAAAGCAAAAGCTTCCTTTTAATAGTTATAATTAGTAAACATATTTCTTACATATTAATTAGAGCAGTGGCAACAATTGCTAATTAGTGGTTGGAATTATCATTATGTTTACAATCTACGATTTCTATTGTAGAGTATTTGTATTATTCTGTTCCTAGCTTGTCTACCTTGCGTCAATTCAGGATTTACTCTACGTATAACATCTATGTCTCCTTGTACATGTACACATTTAGGGAATGATATCCTTTCCTGTTAACATATATGTGTTCAGGGAAGTGAGGATCATTTTCTGGTGGTCCAATGATGGCGACATGTGTACAGTCTATTAGACCAACAATCCCTGGAAATCGAAACATGTTGAAAAACTTATTACGCACACCATTCAGTTCCTCTATAGTTCTAGGAAAGTTTACTGGCCACGGATGGTTGGGACACTCCCAAATAGATGTTGCTTGTTAAGTCCATTTGATAACTTCCTCTGCTGTAGAATTTTAATGCAACTAAGAGCTGAAAGCCATACAATACAATTACAACAACCATACAATAATACTTACATCATTATTAATTAGGCATTATCTATCTTCAGGGATTTAGGAATATCAGACTCTTTATCTCCTTCGGTCAAATAAGGGTATAAAATGTTCAGAATGAATTCGAAAACCTCCTTCGAAACTCGAAAATTTCTTTCGAATTCTGTATTTGATAATTCTCTCATCGCATCTCTAACTATTACTTGACCATGATGTTGTACTTCTTCAGCAATTGCATCCTCATCTGCTTCCACAGCTACAGCATATTCTAGCAAACCAGCTACAACAGCCTCATCCATATCTAAACAAAACAATATTTACTTAACCTTTTGAAGAAAAGCATTTGTCACTTTATGAATCAATTACATAAATACTGAGTAGAATTAATACAAATAATGTTTAATAACTAAGATACCTACCGTTTAGTGTACCTTGCTTCAATTAGAAAAGAAAATGAACAAAAAATTGAAACAAACCCCAGCAAACTGTCAGCTGAGTGTCAAGCATTTAAAATAAGGTTAGAATGCGAACAAAATTAAATCATGCGAGCACCATCTTGCGCTCGCTATTAAAACGATCGCCTTGAATGTGACTTCGTATGTTAGAATAAAGTATTTCGGAAAACATTCGCAATTAACATATTTGCGAGCGTTTATAGCGATTGCGAATGGCTCAGAATTAGGCCCCAGTGTACTTACTACCCGACCTATAAATATTATTGCAATTATTGCATGAAATTATAAATGTAAGTGAATACATTCGGAGAATTTCTGTTATTTTATTAAAAGAACGTTTAATTTCTTGTTTTGTTATTTTTTAATGTTTTAAAAGAATACTTTAATTTACCTAAGAATGTTCTTTTTTTTATTTTGTAAAAATTTTACTGTTATGTTTTGCATTTGAGTTTATCGATAAAATATATTACATAAACATAAATATTTCCTTTGAGTTTGAATTAGAATTTAGAATGATTTATTTGGACAATATACTACCGACACTACCGTACACACTGTTGCGAAATAAAATAAGCGTGTTTTCAAAATGACCGTCATTTTAAGTTTATGACCATCATTTTGACCGTGACCGCGTCACAAATTTAAATGACCGTCATTTTACATCACTATATATCAACTAACTAGTAGACGAGAAGACATAAGAAGAATTCAGAATCATACGGGTCATTGCAATGTCATTGGAGAGACTGCTATAAATTTCGATATATACAGAGTATCAATATATTTTGCTACAAATACGTGTATCCTAATAATATTCATTCCATAATAATAGTCTCATTGAAACCATAACATACCAAACTGTGCCCCAGATTATTAAAATTTCGGATGACTTGAACTTAAACGCCTGATGTTTAGGTACGTTATTTGCACATTTATACATACTTACCGGAATTTATACTATGATAAAAACGAACAACATATATACAATAGTCCAATGTCTAAAATATCACTATATTGTTTATATAAAAGAGAAACTTGTTTAATTATACACAATTTAAACGGCAACGGCACTCTAACACAGCACAGAACACCACACACAGTTGACAGTTGGGTCCGCGATAACGTCAGATTAGGGGGGGGGAAACGTGCCAGTACATAAAGATAGGAATCGAACTATCCTATTCCTCCATAAAATCCTTTAGGAACCCCCGCCAATTTGAGATCCTAACCTAACTAATATGGTCAATTAGTCACCGCTTTACAGGCGAACAAGTCCAAGTGTCCATTAGACGAAAGACCTCTGTCATTGAGTTGAAGCAGTTCGCTTTCCAAGTTATTGTTAAGATCAAGATCTTCTTTGTAAGTTTCAATTAACTTTAACCATTTTTCTTTGATTTCTTCCGTGGTCATAATTGGCAAGGAGCTCATAAATCCGGATTCTTCATTAATCTCTATATACGACTCTCGTCTCTTGGAATGCTCAGCTTTCGGCTTGTCAATCAGGCTTGTCATATTAGAAATTGAGAAACCGCAAAAATGGTAACCAGCAGTGTAATCTAATCCGTAAGTTAGGTTGAAATAAATGCCACCAAAAAGATGGCCGCCCCAGACATGCGCATGCAAATTTAGTTTGAGCGGGAAACGCAAGAGTTGCTTCTGTATGGTCCTTCTTCTGTGTAAATACTAATATCAACAAGCAATCAATTGCTGCCGCACTATATGAATTTGCGCTTAATGACGTCACATGATTTTATTTCTTTTTAAAGCTTGTTTTAGAACTCTAAACAAAAAAAATACTTCCTACTGCCATTGTTAAAAAAAAAACTGAAAATACCCCATTACAATATGCACCGTAAATATAACCTACCCGATTATAAATAAACCTTTAAATTGAATCAATTGTGATTGAAAGAATGATGTGATTTATTAAGTTTCAGATGATAACAGCTCTATACAGTCATCTCCATGGCAGAGGGATCATTCTTGGAAACAAACCACACCCTCCCGTAATTTATCAAGAGAAATGATTTTGTACTTTTGGCGTCCCAAAAGCAGGAGGTTAAACCGGATGAGCCGGAAGAGGAGGTGTCCATATTCTGTTACTCCAGAACCAGAAAGTGTAGTGTGCAGTGAAAGGACTTCTTCAAAAGATAAAAGGAAAAGTAATAGACGTTGCCTTCTGGATGTTGTACAAAACCTCATCGATAAAAATTTTAGAACTAGGTAATGTTAAGATGTGGAGTCTATTTTATGCATGATCAATAATAGAGGTGCCACGAGTGGTCTCGTGTCTCATCTCGATGCCATTGTGTCTCGTCTCGAGAGCATTTTGTCTTGAATTTCAAAGCGAGATAAAATCCTTCAAGACAAGGCGAGACGAGACATCTTGAAATATTTTAATGACTTCAAATGCCTCAAACGAATGATAATCCTATAGTCCAAGCATTCTGTCACGGCCTAATGTTAAATTAACAGAAATTCCTATGTGGACAAAAAAAATATGGGCATATAAGAAATAATATTTAAATATGATTTCTTCTTTCTTTCACTTCGCGCCTGAATGATGAACTTAGTCTAAAAAATTCGCAAAGTGGAAAAAAACGGTTTTTTGTGAATAACTAAAAAAACTATAGCTCCTATCGAGAAAAAATATATCAAAATTCTGTACGCACTGGGTTTTTATCAGATTGAACGATGTTAAAATGAAAGGGAGGGTCTGGGTTGGCAAATATATGTATACATACATGATCTCATAGTCCTGGGTTCCTCGCGCTTTAAAGTTAGAAGGGGAAATCTTAATACTGATACATGGAGACTTAGCTTACCTCATATGCTCTCATGATGTCGATGTTAATCCTGTATGACGAAAACCTCACATCGTCACTAAGATTCACCAACTAACGTTGTCGGATTATACTGAATTTCGTTGGTCAAGAGATTAATGCAAATTGCTTCAAACCAAGATATACAGGGTGTCCCGTAATAACGTGTAGAACGGAAGACTACAGATTCCTGGACTCAAAATAGATAGAATAAGACTAATTCACCAGTATCCTAAATCGCTTCGTTTGCCCGCTAGATGGCGCAAAATTAAATTTTATTTTAAAAACTTTGAAGTTTTTAAAATAAAATTTAATTTTGTAATTAACTGGAAAGGTATACATTGATTTTGATTATTTTTGGGGAGTGGACTTTTGATCTCCATTGACACATTTTGATGATATACTGAGTGTTTTTTAAAACTTTTAACTCCTAGAAAATTGATGTAGATGATAATATCCGTTCATAACTTTTTTCCTTTGGTGCAATAATGGCAACTACACTGCTGGCCAATAGGTTGGAATAATTCAAATTTTTAGGGTAAGTTTCGATACATATATCTTCTGAACGATATGGAATATCAAAATACGGATTTCAGGACGTTTTTGGAAATTTCATCGACAAAAACTGGTCTGAATATCAATTTTCCATTATGCTCAAAAAAGGAATATACGGGGGTGTAAACTAAACCCCTAAAAAAATCAAAATTTCATTCTTACCGAGAATTTAGGAAAACCAAAATCGAGTTAAATTTTTTATACCGGGGTAATCTATGGACCAATTCGAAAAAACAAATTTGGCCGATTTTTGATATCTCGCTTATTTTTGAATATACGGCGTTTTTATTGAAATTAGGACAATTTTTTGGAAATGTATCTCTTACTTTTTAAAAACAAAGTAAGTAATGGATTTTTTTCTTATTTTCAAGTAAGCTTACATGCCTCTAGCTGCCTCAGTAGCTAGAATTGACATTTCTTATACAGGGTGCCTGCGAAAACATTTAATAAGCATGTGTCACGAAAAATCTGTATATTTAAATAAACTGTGTGCAGAACCCTGTATGATTAAAATGAACGATAATTTTAAAATTTTAAAACTGTGAAGGGAAACCTTAGAAAAATATCTCGAAACGGTTTTTTATTTTTCTTGATCGGATGAGTATTATCATAATTTACAGTTTCGTTGTAATTACACGGTAAATCCCTATATAAAACATTTAAAAAACTTGCGGTAGTAACGATTAGCTGGTGATTATGATAATACTCATCCGATCAAGAAAAATAAAAAACCGTTTCGAGATATTTTTCTAAGGTTTCCCTTCACAGTTTTAAAATTTTAAAATTATCGTTCATTTTAATCATACAGGGTTCTGCACACAGTTTATTTAAATATACAGATTTTTCGTGACACATGCTTATTAAATGTTTTCGCAGGCACCCTGTATAAGAAATGTCAATTCTAGCTACTGAGGCAGCTAGAGGCATGTAAGCTTACTTGAAAATAAGAAAAAAATCCATTACTTACTTTGTTTTTAAAAAGTAAGAGATACATTTCCAAAAAATTGTCCTAATTTCAATAAAAACGCCGTATATTCAAAAATAAGCGAGATATCAAAAATCGGCCAAATTTGTTTTTTCGAATTGGTCCATAGATTACCCCGGTATAAAAAATTTAACTCGATTTTGGTTTTCCTAAATTCTCGGTAAGAATGAAATTTTGATTTTTTTAGGGGTTTAGTTTACACCCCCGTATATTCCTTTTTTGAGCATAATGGAAAATTGATATTCAGACCAGTTTTTGTCGATGAAATTTCCAAAAACGTCCTGAAATCCGTATTTTGATATTCCATATCGTTCAGAAGATATATGTATCGAAACTTACCCTAAAAATTTGAATTATTCCAACCTATTGGCCAGCAGTGTATTTTTTATTTGATAGGTGATAACATTTGAAAGTTTTTAGGTCTCTTATAGAATTTTTATTAAATTAGCGGTTTAGGTATAAAATTTTTTTTTTAAATGTCCAACATTATCTTGCCACCCATCTCTTGCCGAGAATGTTTGGTCGTTGGGCACCTGCCTATTCGGAAAACGCTCACCTTACACGCTCACACTTTGTCGGCAGTTTCCTTGACAGAAACTCAACACCATTATCATGTCAGTTAGTTCTGAATTTGTATACGCCATGATTAATCAACGACAATTAATAAAGAATATTCCCTCGGCGACATAAAATTCAAATTTTAACTTGACATTTTTGCAGTGACAGAGACAGCAGTGATATTTTTATGCAACGCCAACCTACAAAATCAGTGCCTACTAGCACTTCGTCAAATATTGTAGTATGGGTGGCAAGATGATGTTGGACATGTAAAAAATATTTTTTTGTACCAACCGCTAATTTAATAAAAATTTTATAAGTGAAACACACTCGGTATTTCACCAAAATGTATCGATGGGGAGCAAAAGTCCACATCCCAAAAATAATCAAAATCGATTAATCCCTATTCATGTTATTTACAAAATTAAATTTTTTTTTACGAACATTGAGGCCATCTAGCGGCCAAAGAAGCGATTTAAGATACCGGTGAATTAGTCTTATTCTATCTATTTTGAGTCCAGGAATCTGTAGTCTTCCGTTGTATACGTTATTACGTGACACCCTGTATATTTAACATTTAACAGAATAAATTAAGACAATAATTAATATTTACACTAAGCAAGCTATAAATTTGGACACTTAACCAGATGCGTCACGGAAATAAACCTATCCATAAGAGAAACAAAGCTGATCACTAGGGTTAAGTAGACCTGACTCTAATAGAACAATCTTGACTGACTTTCCGCTTATTAAACTAATTGACTTTAAACCCGAATTTGCTGTATGAAAATCTGCCGGAAAAACTGGATAATTTTGGCTAAGATTGTCGCTCTAGCCCTCGTTGGGCGGGACCAAAGCTGATCTTTCATCCCCTTTATGTAATACCACTTATCGGGGGTGAAATCTTAACCAATCCTATGGGACCTACTTTACCCCTTACATAATCTCAGGAAACTATTCCCGTACGCTAACGACATCTGATTGCAAAATAGGAACTAAACATTTTACATGAAATTTCTGAGATACTCCTTCTGCATTCATTAGTTAGCTGCTTGACTATTTTGCCCAAACCGGAAACCATAAATTAAGTGACACTTCTAACGGACAACTGAGGAATAACAATTATTTACGGTCGAATATTTTTCGTGCCGCTTTATGAGTAGACCCTTTTCATTTTACACATCTGCTTATTATTAATTTTTGAAATAAGACAAATTACCCACTTACGGTGGACCTTCTTAGAATTCTCTAAATAATAAACAAAGGACAATGTTAAATTTTGGGTCGCTATTACTTCCCGTACAGAATTATGGCCTGGACTTTACCATTTTGTTACAATTCTTCTATAGTAATTTTCGATATTTTTCTTACTTTTTGAGTTATATCGAAAAAAACGCTAAAAATCGGGTTCTCTAGAACTTAGAACTAGAACTTAACTATAACGTTCTCATACTTGTCGCTTGGGACAAGTATAGCTAATGGCAAACTAAATCGTTATTCAAAAATTTAAAAATATTGATTATCCAGATATGTCGATTTTTCGAGAAAAAGATGCTCTCCAAGTTCGCTAGCTATATCTTCTCAGGGGCTTATGCTTGAGCATCGAGTAAGTGCTCATTTTGTTCATGAAAAGTTGCGCTATCATCCTATAGAACAGTTGCATCGAATTTTGCTTATTTCAACGGTCAGAAAATGAATTTGAAAACTGCATTTTTTTTACATTTTTTTTTAAATAACTTTCTCAACTTTTATTTGGCGGAAATGGTGGCTACAGGAATCAATTACTGGCATTTTTTCACGAATAAAAAAAAAACTTCATACAACCATTAGGAGTCGAGATATTTAAAAAAAAACGGGAAAGCACAGTAAACATTGTAGAGCCCCGAGTTTCACACATGTTAATGCTAAATATCCATTTACTTATTTTTTATATACAAATAGTGGCATTTACTGTAATTATAATCTGATCTGAACTTAGATCAACGAGTAATATTTTTCTAACCTAATTTACTACTGCTACAAAATTTATATCTAAGGACTTACTCACTAGTGTTCCTTATATTTTTCTAATACTTAATTCCACTAATATCAATGTGTACACAGGCACTGTTCTCTGCTTTTGCACTAACAAAATTATACTAGCTCGATAGGTTTGATCCTCTTGAGCCTTCTAATCTGGTTTGTATTGTCGAGGAGCTGGGGATGGCTTCGACATTGACGTGACGATGAAGTCGCTGTTCGTGAGTTTTGGCGAATTCGTTGATGGTCTGGTTAACGGTGTCCATTCCCATGACCCTATTGAGGTCACTATTTCTGCAATACCAGGGGGCAGTAACAATGCTCCTTAATACCTTGTTTTGAAATTGCTGGATTATATCTAGATTGCTCTTACTGGCACAACCCCACAGCTGGATGCCATATTGTCGTTGCGCCTGCAAAATGCGCTATGTATCATTTACAAATATTTCAGGAAACGAAAAAAACTGTCCAGGTTTTACAAACCTTAGGTTATTACTTATATTTTTGTTTAGTGGCTCTCCACTTCATAATCTAGCTGTGAAAAAGATTTACATGTTATTAGGAAATAATGCAGGACCGTACTAAGAATTTTTTAAAAAAAGTAAAACGCAGCGTTTTACGAATGTGCCTCGGTAATACATAGCTCATTTTAGTTAATCAGTTAATTTAGTAGCTCATTAAAATATAATTTAAAAACATATTTTAGCACACTATTTTTATTATTATTATTTATTCACAAAGTAAAGAATCATAAAACGCATGATTATCTTTATGCATGCAAGATTTTAAAGACTGCAAAGCATTAAATTTAGGTTTTTCAATTTTAAGTGGAGCATCATAAAGTTTAATAGGGCTCTCGGTATTAAATTTTTTTCTTCTTTGGGGCAGAACTGTCCAATTGTCAGTGTGTCTGAGCTTGTAACTTACTGTGCCATTTTTGTATAACAATCCTCTGATATCCGTCACAACAGGATTTCCTGCTTTCTTACCTGGGCGTATTGATTGAAAATTATTTGGCAAATCCTGAAAATTTGAAAAAAATGTATAATCTAAATGGTGTATGATGAAAGGCTGTTGTGGCCTAGCTTGATGCATTCTGCTAATGTAATCGTTAGGAGTATAAATTGGTGGTTTAAACAATCTCTCTAGTATGGAGTTGGACCCTATCCACCTCCATCATCGTGTGGCCTTTCTCTAAATAAATTTGTTCCACTTCGATGTCAACTGACTTGGTATAATCAGATAAGGCACTAACTAGATTACGATTTCTATTCTGGTATGTACAACCATCAGAGATTAAAATAATTTTTGTATACTTTTGTGTTAGATTTAATAAAACGCATGATGCATGACACAAACTCATTCGAAGTAACCGATCCATCACCTTCATGCCACACATAACAGTGGACTTCTTTACTATTGGAAATGTATATTGTGAAGTTATGCAATTGAAGTTTTTGTTTATAATATTGCTTTGACACCAAAAGTTTCGGGCAAAGTAAAACACCTTGCACATCCATAGTTACAACAAGTGTTGAGTCAGAGCAATGGGAAATTGCAACCTGTTTAGCGGCACGAGCTTCGTCCTTCATAAGCACATGAAGATCATATTGAACTTGTGATAAGTTACCATTAGAAAATTCTATGCATAAATCGCACTGGTCTTTGCGAGGTTTAAAAATTGAAATCTTTTGTTGCTCAAGCAGCTCACAGAATTTTCGTTCTACCATGGGATTATTTGTTTTATTACACCATTCTTTAAAAACGTTTTGAATTAAATGAAGAATCAACATAAACCCTTGACGTTGACGCCCTACAATAATGACTCGGAATCTTTGGTAACAAATTCAACCATGTCAATACTGAATCCGATTTTAGTTTTTTTATTCTTTGTAATTCTTGCTGATCATTATCTATTTTTTTTTCTCTTTATGGAATTATTGTCTTTGCTTTCTTCTAATATGCTAACATCACTACTTAAACATTCTTCATGCATCCATTGAAAAAATGAATCTTTTCTTATACCAAATGTGGATAAGAAAAACTGTCGGCATACACGCACTTTAATTCCATCTGCGTTTGGTATAAAACAGTCAAATCCATAATTCTTTTTGGCATTTTCGTTATCAATATTATTCTTTCTCCTCTTCTTAACTTTTCTAACATCTACCAATCCTCGCAAGTACGCTTTCTTCTCACCCCAACTCCCTAAATGCCAAAATTTTTTAAAGTATTTTTTACGAGTTTCTTCGTTAAATTGTCCACACAAGTAGCTATTTTTTGTTTTTGGTTCCAAAATATTATGAGAGCATTGTTTTGGTTTTACTGATCTGGCCTCTCTGAAAGTTAAATTGTATTTTTTATTGTCAAACTTCTTAAAACTCTGATATGCATTTCCGTTTAGTGCTTTCTTCTCTGCCCTCTTCACTGTCCTCTTCACTGCCCTCTTCTGAGCTCTCTCCACTGCTTTCTTTTGAATTTTCCTCAAAGATCATCTTCATCTTGCTCATTGACGTCTTCACCGATGCTTTCGATTTTCTTTTTACCACTTGTTTCTTCATAATTGCTCGAAATATTATCAATTATCTAAAAATTTTCAGCTTCCAAGATATTTGTATTCATATCATTAATAATAAATTCAGCAATAATTTCTTCCTCATTTGCATTCGTAGTTGGGTTTACGTCGATTATGGGTATTACAATAGGGTTTACGTCGATTGATGAAGTATCACTTATTTTCAAAGGCGTAGTTTCTAAGTTGTTAATGAAAATTTGATACTGTTCTTCAACATTGCAATTATTTCCATCTACATAATCTTGAGGACTTACATTCTCAAGATCTGTACGCCAATCCAACAGATACGAATTTACATTTCGATTTATTCAGCTGGTATCTCCGTTCGCCTATTACTACGCACTCATTTTTATTCTGAAAAGTTGGTGGAATACTATTTGAAAAATCAACTTGAAGTTCCGGTAAATTAAACGCACTAGTATTGTAAGCCATTACTCTTGTTTGACTGTGGTTGAAATATTCAGAAGCCTCAAAAGTTGGAATAGCGGGTGGGAGATTATGGTAGGGAAGGTGATCTAGAACTCTCCATACCTTGATTTGTTGACAACAGAAAGGAGTGGGTGATGTGTAAGTGGGGTAACCAATAGGATGTTGGATTCAGTGGTGGGGTGACCAATAGAAAGTGGGATTGGTGGGGGTAAGGAGTGAGTGGGATTGGTGGTGGGGGGTCTGATCCAGAACTCTCATTTACACTCTACTATTATCAAATCTGGATTATCTTCTTGTACATTCTCTTCTGGTGATTTCGGTTGTAGCTGAGCCCTAACTAGCTCTAACATTAATTTTCCTCTATTGTTTTGCATCTTTAATCTGGAACAATTATTTTAAGAACAGTAAGTTATGTCTTAAAATATTGCTTATATCAGCTTATATGTACAGGGATATTCATCATAAGTTATCCACCCTTTATCATCGTTATTATTGCCTATAGAAAATTTTATTTTATGACATTTTTATTAAAAATGATAACTATTATATTTTATAAGTAGCATTAATTTAAGGAAATACTCAAAATTTTCATAGAATTTTAACTAAATTCGCTCACATCCACATAACTTTAAAATACAACTTCTTTTGTTTTCTATGGGCAATAATAGCAATTTAATAGTAATTTATAATAAATAAGTCTGCACCATGATCCAATATCGAAATATTTTTTTGGTATAACATAAAATCCCCGAGCCGCCTCTGTATTATAAACGCTTTAAAATTTTATTATAAAATAATATAGCTCTACAATATATGACACAGTTTACATTACAAATTATTTCATTTTTGGATATATTATCAATAAGTATTTTAAATTATTATTGTAATTTAAATAAAATCACAATTAAAAAATATATAATAAATAAATAATAAAATGAATAAGTAAACAAATACGAAAATTATACCGTTAAATGAAATTGTATCAATATTCAATTATAAAAGCAATAGGAGACAGAAATTATGTGGACTTGTAACATACAATTTCGAGGTTATGTTTCATGTAATACCAATTTTAAAAGCGAACAACAATCTTCACTATTCAATTACAGAGATTTAAATAGCACTTACCTCTACTACGCAAGATCTAAACAAATATTGTATCTAAACAAATATGTATTATTATTACACGCACAAACATAAACCAAAGAAATAATAAAGTGTGTTTGTTACTTTGCTAACAATGTGACCCAGTTGAAAACCGCTATGTATAAACAAGCTACCATAGAAAATATTCCAAAATACGCTATGTGCAATTATCTTCACATAACGGAAACTGAAAGCGCAATTTTGTCAAATAGAAAATATTCCAAAATACGCTATGTGCAATTATCTTCACATAGCGGAAACTGAAAGCGCAATTTTGTCTCATTCCACATGACGGATTTTAAATAAATCAATATTTTAATTATTAGCAGGTAACAGATTCACATGGCGGCTATTGGGATCGACGCACGCTACTAATATGTATCCATTTCAGTACATATCTCATTTTGATGAAAAATGCACATAGCGCATTTTGCAGGCGCAACGACGATATGTCCATATGGGCTTGAGAATTTGTTTGGACAAAAGTACTTTGTTATATATTGACAGCAATTTTACATTCTTTTAAATCTGATATCTAATTCTTCCTTTTTTTTTGACACGAGGTCTCCAGCGTAGTTTAGCGTCCAGTGTTATACCCAAACGAGGGGTAAACCACCTATCGCATTTTATACACCAAAAATTCAAAAATTCTAAAAAATGCTAATTTTCAATTATATGAAAAATATGAAAATTATATGAAAAAAGTTTCAAAAAATTCTAATAATTCTAAAAAATTCTGATAATTCAAAAAAGTTCTAATAGTTCTAAAAAATTCCAAAAAATTCTAAGTAGGTAGGTAATTTTAAGCGATTCTTAAACTGTATAAGAATTCTCATATTTTTTGGTCATTCTATAACCTTTCTTTTCCCTCGTGGAGTAGATAAAAAATGTGATCATTGTGATCAGTTATATCCACTTTTTTATTTGAACAATATTTAAGCCAATATTGCTATCTATAAAAGGTTTTCTTCTTGAACAAGTAATAAATCGTTGGCACGTGTGTTTTTTCTGATGTCTGTAGTGTTTTCTTTGTGATACAAATTTTAATATTTATCGAACACTCGGAGTAGTTTCCACAAACACCAAAACACTTTCACTTCGCTCGACGCGCGTTTCGCCAACCAAGTTGGCATCATCCGGAGACGATTAAAACTAATCTTAAACTACAAAATCTACCATATTTATACTATTTTCATGGTGACGTCACTAATGATATCACCGTGAAATTTATGCGTAACTAATGACGGTTCAATCATCGGTTGCTAAGCAACGCGTAAAGCGGGCTATACGGTATAGGTCCCTTGTCGCTATTTATACTACTATTACATTTTACAATTTCTATGCTCTCAAATGCATCCAACTGTCTATTATTGGTCACATTTCTAACTAATCTTAAATTACTAATATCTATTCTATCATTGTTGTCAAAAGCATGTTGTGCAACACTAGACTTATCTGTTCTTCCATATTTTAGATGAGCCATATGCTCTTTAAATCTGGTGTTAATTGATCGTCTCGTTTGTCCAACATATTTTCGATCACAATCATTACAACTAATTTCGTAAATCCCAGACCTTTCATTTGGAACAATTTTATCCTTTGGATTGTCTAAAAATTGTTGTAATTTGTTGCTCGACGAATGAATCGCTGTTATACCCACGTTTTTGAAAACCTTACTCAAACCACGAGTAAACCGGGGTTCGTACGGGATGGATACATATTTTGGAGCCTCTATATCCTTTTGAAAGGTCGTAGAATTACGAAGTGTGTCCTTAAATTTACGCTTCCTAATTAGTTTTTCAACTATATCTCTAGGATAACCATTACTCACAGCTATATCTTTAATTAATACTTTTTCTTTTTCAAACCTCTCATTACTGAGAGGGAAACTTAGTAAACGATGGACAAGAAAATTAAAACTTGCCATTTTATGTTGATAGCAGTGGTGAGAGTCATTAGGGATATATCTGATCGTACTGGTATCTTTTCTATATATATGAAATTCTAACCTATTGTCACTATTTTTAATTACTAATACATCTAAAAATGGAAGTTTTCCATTATTTCCTAGTTCATATGTAAACTTTACAGAAGTGAAACGACTATTTAATTTGGAAATGAAGTTTTCTACATCCGCAATCTTAGTGTCAAACACGGCAAAAATGTCATCCACATACCTAAGCCAAATCCTAGGAAAATACTCGAATTCTTTTTTTGCTTCAGTTTCAAATCGACTCATGAAGACATTAGCAATGAAAGGCGATAAACAGTTACCCATTGCGGTTCCTTCATGTTGTTCATAAAACTTGTCATTGAAACGGAAGCAATTTTGTTTCATACAAAGTTTTGTAAGGTTTATATATTCTTCTATTACTTCTCTTCTATAGTTGTTTAATTCGAGTAAATCCCCAAGATAGTCCAAGGTCTGTGGAAATAATGAACAAACATCAAAGGAAATCAAAATTTCACCCTCTTGCAATTGAATATTCTTGACCTTGTCAATGAAATCATTCGAATTTTTAACTGAAAAACTAGGCTGTGTAATGGGCAAACTTTCAAATTCCTTATTCAACCATTTTGATAAGTGGTAAGTCGGAGATCCAATAGACGATACTATTGGACGCACCGACTTCCCTGGCTTATGAATTTTTGGTAGACAATACAATCTAGGTACAGTAGGGTTAGACACACGTAACCCATTCTTAACAGGTGCAGTAATAATAAAGATGTATTAGTAATTAAAAATAGTGACAATAGGTTAGAATTTGATATATATAGAAAAGATACCAGTACGATCAGATATATCTCTAATGACTCTCACCACTGCTATCAACATAAAATGGCAAGTTTTAATTTTCTTGTCCATCGTTTACTAAGTTTCCCTCTCAGTAATGAGAGGTTTGAAAAAGAAAAAGTATTAATTAAAGATATAGCTGTGAGTAATGGTTATCCTAGAGATATAGTTGAAAAACTAATTAGGAAGCGTAAATTTAAGGACAGACTTCGTAATTCTACGACCTTTCAAAAGGATATAAAGGCTCCAAAATATGTATCCATCCCGTACGAACCCCGGTTTACTCGTGGTTTGAGTAAGGTTTTCAAAAACGTGGGTATAACAGCGATTCATTCGTCGAGCAACAAATTACAACAACTTTTAGACAATCCAAAGGATAAAAGTGTTCCAAATGAACGGTTTGGGATTTACGAAATTAGTTGTAATGATTGTGATCGAAAATATGTTGGACAAACGAGACGATCAATTAACACCAGATTTAAAGAGCATATGGCTCATCTAAAATATGGAAGAACAGATAAGTCTAGTGTTGCACAACATGCTTTTGACAACAATCATAGAATAGATATTAGTAATTTAAGATTAGTTAGAAATGTGACCAATAATAGACAGTTGGATGCATTTAAGAGCATAGAAATTGTAAAATGTAATAGTAGTATGAATAGCGACAAGGGACCTATACCGTATAGCCCGCTTCACGCGTTGCTTAGCAACCGATGATTGAACCGTGATTAGTCACGCGTAAATTTCACGGTGATATCATACCGTAGCCCGCTTTACGCGTTGCTTAGCAACCGATCATTGAAGCGTGATTAGTCACGCGTAAATTTCACGGTGATATCATTAGTGACGTCACCATGAAAATAGTATAAATATGGTAGATTTTGTAGTTTAAGATTAGTTTTAATCGTCTCCGGATGATGCCAACTTGGTTGGCGAAACGCGCGTCGAGCGAAGTGAAAGTGTTTTGGTGTTTGTGGAAACTACTCCGAGTGTTACAGTTACATCAAAGGTTCCAGCCCTATCCAGTAATATTTTTCAAAAAAAAAACAAACACTAAAAAATATTTTATTATTTTATTTAATAAGCCGTAAGCCGACTGACATAAAAAACAACTACATTTCTGACACTTCTCCTATGCTGCTTCTAAACACATATCTAACTCTCTCCAGTAGAAACAATATCAGGTGTATTTAGTGATCCAATTATCTGACTAAATTTTACAAATGAAACATCTTTTTCATTGGCTGCATATGCTTTTTTTATAGAGTCTGCACTGTTAAGTGCCATAACTTTGACGTCGTCCTCAACGATATCTTGCACAATACATATATGTAATTAAACTTCTGTGTGTTTCTTTTTCCTCCTACAAATGATACTAGTACAAAGTCTCCCTGTTTAATCTGCCCAATATTCTTTATTTCTTTAATATCTTCCGAGATATTATCTCCGGGATTTTCTCCTTCAAAATAAGGAGAATCATCAGATTCCATAAAAATAACATCTTCATCGGAAGAAAGATCCGTGTCAGAATCATAATTTTTTCTCTTTTTATTCTGATTATCTTTTTGTTTGGTACTTTGTGATTTTTTACATTTTTTGCTTGATTGTGAGGTGGATGGTCGGATATTTTCTATATCATTTTTTCGTTTCTTATTTGACAAAAATCTTTTTAGTCGATCCGTGCTTACCCTGCCATTTCCCTTATCGAGTAACCAAATAAATGATGATTTCTTAATGACTCGTATTTTATTATTGGGTAAGGTTACTCTTAGATAAGGGCTGTCCTCAGTTATATCATTTTTTTGATTTGAATAGTCTCTTAAGTCAATGCTGTCCTGTAAAAGATTTTCATCTTGAGCAAGTACTAAATCATTAGCAAGTATATTTCTTTTAATGTCTGTACTTCCTTCATTAGTAACCTCTTCGGTCATCCAAAGATTATTTATGAAAAATACTCTATAGTTACAACCGGGGTTATGACCCAAAAAATGACACCATAGTACAATAGCAATCGATATAGCAATAATTAATTTAACATAACATATTAAAAGTGTTATTTACTTACTTGAATATCATTCACAGAGACCATTCACAGTACATCAACTACTAGTCACTACTACTGAACACGTGGTTGTTCACGATATTACGCAAGTTCGCCGTCCGGCGCGATGTGGCAGGCAAATTCTTACAGATTGCGCATGCGCAATAGGTACCTACAAATTCTAAATAAGTTCTAAAAAATTCTAATTAAATGCTAAGGAATTCTAAAAATGCTGAAAAATTCTAAAAAAAAACTGATAATTCTAAGAAATGCTAATGAATTCTAAAAAATTCTAAAATTCTAACAGCTTGTACACCAAAATTCTAAGGTGGTACCCCCCTCGTACCCAAATATTTTGCTGTATCAGCATATGGTACTTATATTGTTTATGCTAACAGGGATTATATATATTATATATATAAAAGAGACCGACATGGTCTCTTTTGTTTGTGAAATTAACATGGCCAGATTTACTCTAATTTAGTTTGATTCTCCCTTGCTTAGTCCAGGTGCTGATTTTGTTAACTGATATTTGCAGATGTATTGCCGCTTCTTGGTGATCTTTGCCTACAGCCATTCATTATAGCAGTGTTATCAGCGAAGGTGGCTATCGTGTCATACTCTAATTCAGGAATATCACTGGTGTATAGTAGATGAAGTACGGGCCCTAATACACTCCCTTGTGGTACTCCTGCCTTGATTTCTTTAAGTTCAGAATAAGCGTCTTCCTGCTTAATTCTAAAAGTTCTATCTGAAATATAAGACTTCATTAATTGTGAGAACTGATTAGGCAGGAGCCTAATCAGTTAACTTAATTTATTAGTGAAGTCCCTCGTGCCATACTTTTATCAAAAGCCTGTGCTGCATCAAGAAAGACGGTAGAACAAACTTTTTTTTCCTCCAGCGACTTTTCAGTTACATCTGTGATCCTATGCACCTGATCTATTATAGTTGAATGACTCTCTCTGAATCCAATCTGATGGTCTGGGACTATGTTTATGTCTTCAATGACTGGTTTTAATCTTTTCAGAAACATTTTTTCGAACAGTTTTGATATTACAGTAAGCAAGGAGATAGGTCTGTAGAACGAGGCTTCATTTGGTGGTTTTCCGGGTTTCAGGATCATTATCATTTCTGCTACTTTCCATGTCTTCGGTGCATATTTTAATCTAATAGATGCATTAATAAGATAGGTATTTCCTCCGTAATTAGGTCAAATCCTGGGGCTTTTTTCAGGTTAGTGTTTTATTTAATTTCTTTTGCTATTTCTTTCAGGGTAGCAGGTCTAATATCTCTTTAGAGTTGTTGTGTGGCATTATTTAATATAGTTTTATCGGCTGGTGATCTAGTTTGATGCCAGATTCTTCTGGGCCTTCTTTTCTCAAAAATAAGAGCTCTGATTTCTTTGGGATAGTTGTTACCTTTAATTATTGGAATAATATGTGGAGTATTATCCCATATGGAGTATTATCCATATTTTTGATAAAAAAGCCATGATAAGATTCATTGATTTTTAGTATCAGAAATTGAAAAAATCTTTAGTATCTCGGCGTACTTAATCTGGGGTAGCTGGACGAAATAGACACGAATATCTTATTACTTATTTGTGTCTTAGAATACCTAATATTTAATTACTTCTCATTTTTTTCATTTTTTTGACACTAATTATAATTTTCTAACCCGTCTATATTTTTCATGTGATGCTTCAATTTGTTGCGTAGTTGATCGTATTCACGTCATATTTGCTGATATCGGTAGAAAATGTTTAAAAATAAATAAAATGAATAAAAACAGCATTTTATTAGGGTAAGTAAAAATAATGTAGTTTATTTAAACAATTATTTTGTTATGCAAATATTATGTATTATGTACAAAATCATTAATATAAAAATTTTATAATAATGATTTTTTACATAATACACAGATATTTACATAATAAAATAATTGTTTATAATTAAAACCCTTTATATTAATACATTCTCCTTCTCTTCGTTAGATAATCTTCTTATCTTCTTCTTCTTCTTCCACATTTTTGTGAAAAATAAAGTCAAAATTGAAGGAATCTTCATCATTCTCTTGAATGTTTGTACTAGATTCAAAGTTTTCACAATGAGCTCTGACTCACAATGTTTACAAACACTCCTGCATTTAAGTGAAATGTTTTTTACACCCACATACTTTTGTTTTGCAAGGACCTGCATTTTCCAGCCCCACGGACACATCGTATTCGTTACCTAACCATTTTTGTATTTGCAAATATACTCTGAAGATTGAGTACAAAAGGATTTTTCTAGGTGATCTGGAAGCCAGATACTGAAAATTGTGCAAACGCAAGTCATTTTGAATGCTCGAAATCAGTTTTCACTGCGAATGCGGCACTACCTCCACTCCACTGTCTGCTCCAGCTGTTACGCTGCGCGTCCACATGCTTTCCATTGTTATTCAATTTCTGATACTAGTATTTTTTTATCGAAGATATGGATATTTAGCATTAACGCGTGTGAAACTCAGGGCTCTCTACAATGTTTACTTCGCCTTCCAGATTTTTTTGTAAAAAAAATTATCTCGACTTCTAATGGTCATATGACGTTATTTTTTTTTAATTCGTGAAAAAATGTCAGCAATTGATTCCCGTAAATGCCATTTCCGCCAAATAAAAATTGAGAAGCTATTTAAAAAGAATATGTCAAAAAAAAATTCAATGTTTTCAAATTCATTTACTGACTAGAAATTACTACTGTATAGGGCTGGAACCTTTGATGTAACTGTAACACTCGGAGTAGTTTCCACAAACACCAAAACACTTTCACTTCGCTCGACGCGCGTTTCGCCAACCAAGTTGGCATCATCCGGAGACGATTAAAAGTAATCTTAAACTACAAAATCTACCATATTTATACTATTTTCATGGTAACGTCACTAATGATATCACCGTGAAATTTACGCGTAACTAATCACGCTTCAATCATCGGTTGCTAAGCAACGCGTAAAGCGGGCTATACGGTATAGGTCCCTTGTCGCTATTCATACTACTATTACATTTTACAATTTCTATGCTCTCAAATGCATCCAACTGTCTATTATTGGTCACATTTCTAACTAATCTTAAATTACTAATATCTATTCTATGATTGTTGTCAAAAGCATGTTGTGCAACACTAGACTTATCTGTTCTTCCATATTTTAGATGAGCCATATGCTCTTTAAATCTGGTGTTTATTGATCGTCTCGTTTGTCTAACATATTTCACACAATCATTACAACTAATTTCGTAAATCCCAGACCTTTCATTTGGAACAATTTTATCCTTTGGATTGTCTAAAAGTTGTTGTAATTTGTTGCTCGATGAATGAATCGCTGTTATACCCACCTTACTCAAACCACGAGTAAACCGGGGTTCGTACGGGATGGATACATATTTTGGAGCCTCTATATCCTTTTGAAAGGTCGTAGAATTACGAAGTGTGTCCTTAAATTTACGCTTCCTAATTAGTTTTTCAACTATATCTTTAGGATAACCATTACTCACAGCTATATCTTTAATTAATACTTTTTCTCTTTCAAACCTCTCATTACTGAGAGGGAAACTTAGTAAACGATGGACAAGAAAATTAAAACTTGCCATTTTATGTTGATAGCAGTGGTGAGAGTCATTAGGGATATATCTGATCGTACTGGTATCTTTTCTATATATATCAAATTCTAACCTATTATCACTATTTTTAATTACTAATACATCTAAAAATGAAAGTTTTCCATTATTTCTTAGTTCATATGTAAACTTTACAGAAGTGAAACGACTATTTAATTTGGAAATGAAGTTTTCTACATCCGCAATCTTAGTGTCAAACACGGCAAAAATGTCATCCACATACCTAAGCCAAATCCTAGGAAAATACTCGAATTCTTCTTTTGCTTCAGTTTCAAATCGACTCATGAAGACATTAGCAATGAAAGGCGATAAACAGTTACCCATTGCGGTTCCTTCTTGTTGTTCATAAAACTTGTCATTGAAACGGAAGCAATTTTGTTTCATACAAAGTTTTGTAAGGTTTATATATTCTTCTATTACCTCTTTTCTATAGTTGTTTAATTCGAGTAAATCCTCAAGATAGTCCAAGGTCTGTGGAATTGGTACACTAAGAAATAATGAACAAACATCAAAGGAAATCAAAATTTCACCCTCTTGCAATTGAATATTCTTGACCTTATCAATGAAATCATTCGAATTTTTAACTGAAAAACTAGGCTGTGTAATGGGCAAACTTTCAAATTCCTTAGTCAACCATTTTGATAAGTGGTAAGTTGGAGATCCAATAGACGATACTATTGGACGCACCGACTTCCCTGGCTTATGAATTTTTGGTAGACAATACAATCTAGGTACAGTAGGGTTAGACACACGTAACCCATTCTTAACAGGTGGAGAATAAGGTTGTTACATGATTTGAGGACATTTTTTATTTCAGTGGTCATTCTTGGTAAAGGGTTTCTAGTAAGTTCTTTATAAGTCATGCTCAAAGAATCCTAGAAAGACTATCAAAAG
The DNA here is from genome assembly GCA_964058915.1 of Tetropium fuscum. Taxonomy (NCBI): domain Eukaryota; kingdom Metazoa; phylum Arthropoda; class Insecta; order Coleoptera; family Cerambycidae; genus Tetropium; species Tetropium fuscum. Next base: position 37,555 of record CAXKVY010000845.1, on the reverse strand, counting down.
ATTGCGCGAAAAAGACTGTTTTTATTTAAAAGCAGATAAAGGTAATAAGGTTGTTATTTTAGATATAGAGGACTATTATGAACGGGTAAACAACCTAATTAGTAATGGTCCTTATAAAGAACTTACTAGAAATCCTTTACCAAGAATGAAATAAAAAATGACCACTGAAATAAAAAATATCCTCAAATAATAATAATAGACAGTTGGATGCATTTGAGAGCATAGAAATTGTAAAATGTAATAGTAGTATGAATAGCGACAAGGGACCTATACCATATAGCCCGCTTTACGCGTTGCTTAGCAACCGATGATTGAACCGTGATTAGTCACGCGTAAATTTCACGGTGATATCATTAGTGACGTCACCATGAAAATAGTATAAATATGGTAGATTTTGTAGTTTAAGATTAGTTTTAATCGTCTCCGGATGATGCCAACTTGGTTGGCGAAATGCGCGTCGAGCGAAGTGAAAGTGTTTTGGTGTTTGTGGAAACTACTCCGAGTGCTAATTTAGAATGTATTAATTATTGGCTTTTACTTTATTTTAGTACACCACCTCGAGCAGAAACTGTAGTATCTCCTAGAAAGCGCTTTCTCCGTGAAATGGAAAAAGACAAAATTTTAATTGAGGACATTAATTGTCAAAAGAGAAGTAGAAGCAAACCTCAACCAAGCCAGACTGTCCCAATTACACCTCCATCAGTCATTAAAGTGGGTAGTCCAGGCCTAGCAAATGGCGTCGAGGACATAAAGCCTCCAAGAAATTGCAGCTATAGCATCACATCGCTGCTGGCCGAGGATCGTAACATAAAGCGCTCGCCTAATAATTCGCCTAGTCATTATTCCGCTGTGGCACAGCCGCAGTTTTGTTCCCCCTCCTCAGAAGACCGATGGTACATAGAGAGTGTAGATAGATTGCGCTCCATAGAACTTTCTGTAAGTTATTAATTAAGTTAGTCGATCTGAATTTATTATTAACATGACATTTTTATTGCATTAAGCCGTTGAGATGCACCAGAAAATAATAAAAAGATCCCCGGCGGAAACATTAAAATATTGGCAGAATATTTAACTATGATATTTCGCCAGTATTGTTATAAAATATTGGGCCAACATTGAATCTTACGAATGGCCCAATGTTGGTAAACTGATATTGGAACAATATCCTTTTCTATTATTGGTAGAATACACTGGTACATATCATGTTCACGAAACACCGCTCCCCCAACTACCTGCGCGGCATCTCCGCTAGGGCAGCATTTCGAGGGTGAATTAATTTCTACAATTTGGTGCGAGCTTTCTATTTACAACTGCTTAGCCATGATTTCTATATTAGTTTTATTTCTCTCCGGTAGTAAGAAATATTTTACCTCAAGGCGAGAAGCGCAATCATATGATTCGAAAGGTAATTGATGATATGTGGTCGCAAAAAAATCTCGCCGGCAGTTTCCATAACGGGAAACGTTTATAAGTAAATCTGTACAGAAGCATATTTATTTGTAAAGTTCTTGCGTATATGTGGCTTCGTTTGATTCCAAATATATGCACACACGAAAAAAATTGGCACGGGCAATATAACAAATTTGATAGAGTAGAAGCTGGAGTAGTTGACATTCGGCGCCCCGTTCAAGGTTCAAGGTGCGAAGGGGTGGGCGGTCAGACGCCTAGGCGACGCCTGAGTGTCGAGGCGCCTGCCCCTGACTGCTTACTAATCTTTTAATCCAGACATACGCGCTGGAAATTAATCACATTTTCCACATCACCATCATCATTAATCACAACACATCCCCTCGTACATTCTGTTCTTGCATTGTACGTCAAAAGCCTTGATGAATTATTCATTGATCTATGGGAATTCTTACAATTTCAGCTACTTACGCTGTATTACATTAATTACATGGGGGAGTGGGCGACCCGTAATGAATGCGCTCCTGATGATGTCGAATCACTGCCACGCCGAAAAACAGACACAAGCTTCTACGGCGTCATAAAAAATAGGTTCCAATAAATCGAAAACTCGAAACTGTACCAGAACATAATTGAAACGGTTATTTGACTTTTAAAGAAAGAGCAATAATTTTATTTTAGAAGCTAATTAGTCGGTGGAGGTACAGCTCGCTTTTTGGGTCGGGATTCCATCGTTCCCGACGCGGAAGTAATCTAAAGGAGTTAAATCATAACTTCTTGGAGGCCAGTTGCATTCATGAAAATTATCCTTTCGTCGAGCTTTTCTTGCAATACGTCGATAGTTTCATGAGGAGTGTGACATGTGGCACCGTCTTGCTGGAACCCCATGACCTTCAAATCAAGTGCATCTAAATTTGGCCACAAAAAAATTCTTAACACTTGCCGGTATCGTCCATCATTCACTGTAACTGCTTCACCTAACTCATTTTTGAAAAAAAAACGGTCCGATGATGCCATCATGGCATAAACAACACCATAATACAGTTTAGCGGATACAAAGGCGTGAATATGTTGTGGATTATTTTCACACCAAAAAAGTCAATTTCGCCTGTTACATATCCACTTAACCAATACTCCTTCCTGTATTGAATTACACCTGCAAATCCGATAAGATAGCCATGGTCATTCACCAATACCTCCACCAGATGTAGACTAATTTCGAGCTGTTGGCTCTCATCAGTACACCGTTGACAAAAACAGTCAAGCAGACCAAGCAGTAGAGTGTAAGCGAGGGATAACCAGTATTAGCTCTCTGAGTAGTTGTTACCTGTAAATCCATTCAGTATGCAGTGGCGGCTCCTCGAGGTGGGCAGTGCCCACCCTGGATTTAAGGTATAAATATAAAAGAAAAAACAATATCCAAAAAAATTTTTCAATTATCATGTAGAATGTTCAATATGTTTTAACACAATAGCATAACAGATTTTTAAAAGTCTTAAGTGAGATTATAAATAAAAAGTAAAAAGTATATTATTAATCAGTAATCACATTCCGATTTAAATTTTGCGCGTTACGCACCCGAAATAAATTAGTAATAGGTACGATATGTTTGCCCATAGCGCGAGGGAGACCTGCTAATCATCGTTATGGGCAAGACCGTAGGCTGACCTGCGCCGGTCGACCGTCACTTTTCTGAAGTGGCAAAGTAACTATTTGCTGAACTAATAATTTGTGTCTTAAAACTTAATAAATATTAAATACCGCGGTTTTAGATGAAATTTTAAATCCGTACAATTGAAGTGATACGTAATTATAATAATAAAAACTTTATTATTATAATTACCACTAAATTGTACGGGATTTAAAATTTTATCTAATATTAAAACCACGGCATTTAAAAAATTTATTAAAAACCAATTATTAATCGAGGTATTTATTATAACCTACCTATAGGTTAGGCGTGTAGGAAACTAATTATTTTACATATCGATATACGAAAATAAGATCGCCCTTCATTCTTTAGCTTTTCAGCTGTGATTTTTATATAATTATGTATCTAGTAATTGCTAATCTCTAATCTAAAATCTAACAAGTAATAAAACTAATAAGTAACGATACCCCATCAATCAAGTAGTGGGAAATATATTTTTTGATTTTAATTAAAATAGACTTCTTAAACCGACTTGAAGAGGAATTCAGTGCAAGCGCACCTGTTTCGTGCATTATTTTGTATATTATGCTACGGGCTTGCCCATCGGCGTGGTTTGAATGATGTAGCGTCCACGATTCGCACCCTTCAGCTTCAGCCCCTAATTAGTGATTGGTGTTACAAAGTTATATGATTAAGGATTCAGATTTCACTGTTTTCTGTTTTCAGTTTAGAGTTTATATCACCATTGTATTGTGCAGATACAAGAGATACAATACCGGGTAGAGTAGGTATGTGGATTTAGTTTTTCCTTCGATTTTTCGGCTTTTCGTTCGTGATTGACGTGATTTGATTAGGTACCTACTTACCTTACATATTTAAATGTTTCTTATCCTATTCGTAATATTCGTATTTTGTAATTTTTTGCCTTGTAATTTGCAGTTTAGATTTTGATGATAAAGCATTTATTCCCAGCCAGCTTGTAAGTCTACTTTCCAAATATGATAATAAATTCAAAGAATTTTTGGATGAATCTACTGTTTTTAGTGGTCTGTCAAACCATTATATAATTGAAAGTATTATTTAATTAAAAGTATTAATGTAGTTGTGTCCGAAGTGATTTTTTTCTGAACTCTGAACTTCCCGTTGGTTCTTGCTGAACTGTTTATTTTTGGAACGTTCTGATATACCTATGAGCTGTTCTTTTTTTTCAAACACACAAACTACTCATATCAAAAATTCAAGAAAAAGTGTATTATTTTAAAATTCCAACAGTAAATTGACAAACTAGAGTTAAATAAAAAAATCGAAATATGGGAAGGAAAATTAAAATTCGTTGAATCATTGATCGTAAATTCGACAAACGAAATACCTATTGGTTTATAAAATATATTGAACAATCTAATAAAATATATTTTGTTTATTTCAATTTATTTATATCAGTAATTCGTGAATAAATATTATTTCAAAAAAGTTTTCAAAATGGATTTTTCATTGAAATTCTGAAGTGCCAGGAAAACGTGTGATCTTGAAAGTTTGAAAAATTTTCGCCTGCGGCGCCATTAATGCTTCGCGGACCAAATTTAATATCAATATTAAATTTGTCTGCCCTACCTGATGCTTTAGTCACGAGCCGCCACTGTCAGTATGTAGTTTAGCCTACTTTTGGCTAGGGTCGCTGCTCTAGGTGTCTGCATTGCAGGACGCTGCTTATCACAAGACATTACGAAGTAATGTCTAATGAGTAGTAGCAACCAACCGCTAGAGGGGTCTGGTTATCCCTCGCTTGCACTCTACTGCTTGGCCTGCTTGACTGTTTTGTTAGTTTTGGTCATTCTTAATTCCTCTACCTACGGTGTACTGATGACAGCTCGAAACTAGTCTACACCTGGTGGAGGTATTAGTGAATTACCATGGCTATCTTATTGGATTTGCAGGTGTAATTCAATACAGGAAGGAGTATTAGCTCGCTGAGTAGTTGTTACCTGTAAATCCATTCAGTACGTGAAATATGCTTGGTTGTAAAACAGCAACCGGCACAAGTAGTATCGACAGTGAAACACAACCATTGTATCGAAAGGGATACTATAATCGTTGCGGAAAATTTGAAATCTCAAATATGCCTTGGTGTTATTTTACCTCATTTTAATATTCTCTAGAGCAATGATTAGAGTATTATAAAATTAAACAATTATTTATTTATAGCAAGTTGAGAAAAGTGGTGGATACCCACCTTACCCCCCTCAGTCCTACCTAGGCCAATACATGTACCCGTTTCCACCAGTACCCCCTTATTATGGTGCTGGAGTTTATGGTAGAGGGTATGTTGTACCTTCTATATACCAAACTTCGCCGCTGCCTGTGTCGATGAGACATGAAGCTCCCTCGTGCTCTTGGACTGTAGAACCTACACGAGAAGGAAATCGTAGAGAGGAAACACTAACAGGTAAGCCCCTCATAATAAGAAAATGTTTATTTTCTACCTATAGTGCACACCTAAATATGTTGTATCTACCGGTTGGCCAGGGATCATGGTAAACTCCGCCATTTCCACAATTTTTCAGCTATCGAAATGAAATTTTGCAGCAGTAATGTACATCCAAAAAGTCTTTTTGGCCATCCGATTTTTTTTTCGACGTCCGGTTTTGAAGGAAGTGACATCGTCTTCGGAATTTTAAATGGAACACCCTGTATATTATCGCATTTTTGAAATACTGAGAAAATTCTGAGTACAAAGAACAAATTTTGGAACTTTTGAAGCCCACTTCATTCATTTAGAACCAATTTCATTTTTGAATCTTGTAACGGAAACATACACCGTAAATCAAACATATTTGTAATAAAAGCCGCACGAAGAACGTCCATGTGATGCCAAGCTAGCTCTGTAGGTAAGGCGATAGCTACAAATTATGGTACGCGCCAGAGCTCGCTCTCTTTATCCTTCGAGATTTCGCTAAATTAACTTTACTTTTACTTCCTTACCGGTATTGTTGCTTTCTTGTTATTGTTCTAGGTATTGTTGAGGTAATGGGTGATATTATGGTACGATCAACATTAACGTTTAAGTTAATTTAAAAATAAATAAAAATAGCTAAAGAAACTTTTGACTTAAACGGTTTTATTTTAAATCCTCAGTGGTACTCTGGCGGCCATTTGAAAGTGCACGACTCTTATATCAGATTTCGTTATATTTGATCTTTGTAAAACTGACTTTGAAATTTGAGGTTCATGTGATGTGTCATTATGACATTCACAACTGTCTAATTATTACTTATCAAAATTAAAAAGTGTATTATTATTTTATCAAAAAAATTCCAAATTCACAAAGAACGTCCCAAAAATGTTCAAAATACACTAAATTATAAAAGTTAAGTAACTTAAAACTACAAAACTCCAACGCGAGTAGGTCTGTATAAAATTAATATTTCGTCCAGGCGCCATTTGAGTCTATTACACCTTGCAATCGACGTCTCATTGATGAAACAAGTGTCCTCGTGTAATCTACGTTGATATTGTCCCAAGCATTTTCAATTGCTCCCCACAATTCTTCGGCATTTGCTGGGCGGAAATGTCTATTACCAGGTCTATTATAAATATTCTTAACAATCATTGACCATGCATTTTCAATTGGGTTTAGGTTGGGCGACTTTGAGGGCCAAGGTAGCACGTTTATGTTGTGTTCATTAATCCAGTTAGTTACAATTCTTGATGTATGAATTGAGCAATTATCTTGCTAGAAAATAAAATTCTGAGCATACAACATAGTGACGGAGGGCAGCGTAATATTGTCCAATATGCGTATGTAACTCTGTCCGGTAAGGCGCTCTCCTATCCTCCAGCAAACACCGGGACCTAAGGAACTTATCCATGCCCAAACATTGATGGAAAACGTCCACTCTGGTCGGTAGGTTTAATATACCTCTCTTCATACCTCGAATTCTGAGGTCGGTAGACGCGGATGGAACCATCATGACATGGCTAAAAGAACTTTTCGTCGGAAAATATGACATTATTCCAAAAGTCGTCGGGCCTACCGACAAACTGGTTCGCAAAATTAAGACGTTGTTCTTTATGCCTTGGCTCCAAAAATACCTTCTTTGGTGCCGCATAATTTCGTAACTGAACCCTTCACCCGCCGCCTTGTAGACCTCACAGGTCCAGGAAAGTCCGATTCGAAACAGACTGTCACTGCTGTTTCAAAGGGATTCGTTCTAAGATGGTCTAGGAAGAAGTTGTCTTGCTCCATAGTGCTTATTTTACGACGCCCTCCGCCGTGGACGTAGCGAACGTTTCCTACTGCATTCCATTTTTGTTTGAGTTTGAATATACAACTCTTACTCACATTTAGCTCGTCTGCAACTGCCTGTAATGACCAATCATTTTCAAGCAATGTAACAGCTCGCATTTTTTCAGGTTCAGTTAACCGCGGCATGTTAAAACTTGAAAACTAATAAAGTGGTTTGTAAATTACGGAGTTAATTACTGACATTTGTTTGAGGTTTCAAATAAGTGTCAAAATGAAATATAAAAAGATCACATTACAATATCAAAAAAAATCGTGCACTTTCAAATGGCCGACAGCGTACTAGGTGAATATCTTTCAGTTAGCTTTCAAATAAACATATTTGTTTTGAGATATAAGAATCTAGTGAAAAGACGCATTATGATCTTCTGAGATAATGTTTTACTGTTTGACTTAATTGTTAATTTGATTATTTCTTAATAATTGAATATAATCATACTGGAAAGCATAAATTAAGTCTAACGGCAAAAATGATCAAAGTAATAATTTATTATTTTATTGCCGACCTTTTATAATTCGCGCTGCCCGTGATTTACTTTAGACGACCCTCAGTATATAACAATGGGACTTAATCCAGTCATTACGTCGGAATAAACGGGTTAGAAATGCAAATGAACCAAGAAGGCTAAATGTTTGATATGAAGTGGGAGGGGAGCTAGAAAAGCTTAACTTCAAATTGTCGGCCAATATTTCCTATGTGCGTTTCCCGCCATTTTGAAAAAAGGGTTGTTAAATTCAGTTTTTTTCAATAACTCAGTTTTCCGTTGAGATACGATAATTTTGAATGAATACTTTTTTGTAGCTTTTTTCCCGCTCTACAAATTACGCTCTATACATTTTTTACCTATTGTTCATGGTTATTGCGATATCAATCGAAAAAGTCAAAAATTTAGGTAGTTAAATTTGGTTTTTGCTATTTTCTCTTTTCTCGTAATAGATATTGAAAAATTGTCTATTATGAATCTTGTAGAGCGTGTTCAGACCTGCGATTTCGTTTTTTTATTTTTTTCCTCCGACCTCTAGCGCGCCGTAAAGTTGACCGCAGCGCCGCCCGACGCAAAGTGAAAATTTTTCCGGAGTATCTCACGCTACAACACGTCGACATGAGACCCTCGCAGATTTCTCCAGACAATCGTGACATTGAGAAATTGGAAATGTTGCTCGAAATGTTGAAATCGTTGCTCGAAAAGGTCATAATCCTTTTCCTGAAAATAAAGAATTGATGTCTATCGGCACAGGAGTTACTGCAAACCAGAACATAAATTGTCATCGTACATACGAAATTGATCGCGACATGATTACTAAAATCATAGGTGCGGATTTCGGGTCCTTGTCATTCAAAAGGAAGGATAAATCCAGTGGATAGCAAAATGTATTATTTTATGGTATTGGTTTACCATGATGATATTTTGGGAAAATGGTCAAAATGGACAAAAAAAGACGTCATTTTTTTTTCTCTATTTCATTTTTTGGGGTTATACCAGCCCATTAGAAACAAATTAGACTAATCATGGCACTCTAGATTCAAAAATGAAATTGGCTCTAAACAAATCAAATGGTTTGAAAAAATCCCCAATATTGTTCTATAGCATTCAGAATATTCTCAGCATGCAAAAAATGCAATAATATGGAAGGTGTTATATTTAAAATTCCAAAGTTAAGGTCACTTCGGTCAAAACCAGACGTCGAAAAAAAAATCGGACGTACATTACTGCTGCAAAATTGGATAGCTCAAGAACTGTGGAAACGGGGGGGGTTTTCTATGATCCCTGGTCACTCGGTATGTAATAATTTAACTTTTCATTTAGATATATTTTTTTATGTTTAGTTAGATATGAAACGCTTCAAAACTATAACTCTGACAAAATATAGAATTTTGTTTACAGAAAATTATGATTTTATAGAAATAGTTGTTGAAATAATTGAGTGATAAATTAATAAATCATTTTAGGTCACAGTGATTCACCCTTATATTATCACATTTAACTTATCTCCGATATTAATCTGATATCAGCACAAGTGTTACTAATTGTTTTTTTCTTTCTAGATATGCCACTAAATCTTTCTAAACATTCTGGTTGATTCAATGTGTGCCTTCCATTAGAAATTTAGAAGTATATTTTTTGTACAATACAAAGAAATCGGCTGAAAAAGTTGGGATTACTATTGTAAAAGCCCAATCTCTTCTGCAATTGGTATTCTGTGTAATTTAAATAACCGTTCTTTTTGTGCATGATGTGTGACATCATTTGGTAAACCAACAAGATTGCGTAATCGTCATTTTTTGTAATACAGTGCAACTTCGATAATCTGAATTTATTAATTAGGCATGTGGGTTTATGTTATCAAAGGAAAACCAAGAGAGTAAAAAAGCCAATAAAAATATTAAAAAAATAATATTCTCTTATTTGTGTTAAAAGTAAAATTTCAAAATTATTATGTCTATTAGGTTCAGTAGAGGTGTCGGAGAAAAAATGTGGATTTTGATATTGAACCGAACCCATTGAAATACGGCTTGAATGAAAGATCTTAACGCATATTAACAAAGTTACGATGAGCAAGATACGCGTCATGGTTTTTTATTGCAAAATAATTTTGAAAATGGCACTTACGTAATGGAAAAAGTAATGATTTTAGAGAAAAAAGTTTCAAAGAAAAGTTGTTGAGCAGATGATTTTACGTAAGGATATTTAATACCAAAGTTAAAAAATGCGAAATAATAAAAATACTGGAAGGAGCGGGGACCTTTGATGTAATGATAACACTGATGAGTTTTAATCGTCTCCCGATGATGCCAACTTGGTTGTCGAGCAAAGTAAAAGTGTTTTGGTGTTTGTGGAAACTACTTCGAGTGTTAGTAAAAATACGATAAAATATATGAAAAATGTTTCTGGATTTGCTGAAATTGGAGTACCTATTACTGCGTCCGATTGAACAATTTGATATTGCGCCTTATTGCAAATTTATTAGCGTACCGATTTTGATATAAATTATTGCGATCGGTAAGTAATAAGTATCTTACATGCCAATTTTCAGAATTTTTCTTAAACAACTTAAATTCATATTAACGAAAAACGGAAAACTATGGGCTGTAATTTTACCAATTTTCAACTTAGAGATGCGGAACAAACTGAATTCGATGGTGCTGATTTTTACATGAAATTTTTTTAACATTGGAAATGTTTACGTTTATATATGGGGGCCAAGTTAGAAGTTTTCGTTCAAGGCCAAAAGACAGCGGTATCGTGATCGAGTGACAATACATATAGATATCGCAGCGCTCGGGCTTCTAGCGCCGTGAAGAGTACTGGGGAGTGCGGAGTATTCAGTGCAGCTATATTGGGAGAGGTAGCGCATTGCTAGTAGTGATTGGAATAATCGGGATATTTTCATAATCATAATTATAATTTTCATAAATTTAATAATTCGAGATATATAATCAAATTTATTTATCAAAGTTCATCAAAATTGATCAAGAAATAACGTAAAATCTTCAAAGTTCAATGCAAATAAGATGAGTCATATAATAAGGACATAATAATTTAATAATATCCTTTTATAAGTTTGCTTTACTTCAGTGGAAAAAAGGTCCTTAAATATCATGTACAAACGGAAAGTTGTGACTCCTTATTCTATGAAAAACAGTTCATTTAAACATAGACCCGGAAATGCTAAATCCAAGATATCTTTAAAAATAACAGTTTCTTAAAAATATCTAAAAGATGCCGGTGCTGAGGGGTTAGTTTCGCCGTAATTCGATTAAAATTTCTAGGCTGCATCCCGAGGGCCATTTTATCGAATATTATTGATGAAAAATTCACACCACTCATTTTTCTATAATTTATATATTAATTGTCATATCTTGCTACGCTTTCCAGAGAAAAAATAAAAACCGCTGTCTCTGAACCACACAAACAAAAATAATTTTTTTTGAGTACGACTCGAGATACGAAAACAATTTAAGCAACAAAAAATTTATGTTTTTAGCTGCTGAATCTCAAAAAATTAATAAATGTAATATAAAAAAAGAGGCGTACATTTTTTGCTAATAATATTCCTTACACCCAGTATTTTTAATGAAATGACTTGAGGGTGCTGATAAAATGACTAGATGCTGTGGTTTTTGTTATCATTTTCTAATAAAAATTTAATTTTCTTTTCCAGTATCTACTTTTTATGCAAAATATGGGGAGAAACTGCATTTTTTTCTAAAAAAAAACAATTTTTTTTCACATAAAGTGAGTGTCTTCATTTGCTGCAAAATAAAAATTTGTACACATTTTGAAGGTTGCCTAAACTTTGAGCTCGATTTACTCATTATTCCATATCCAGATGCGGTATGCGTATAATATCCAGATGCGGTGGGTGGTCTTCCTTAGGACGGCAGTATATTTGATATAGACTAATTCAGAACGAGTACGGACATACAGTTGCATATTCTTTAGGGTGGCTTCATAATTAGACCACGCCATCTATAGTTCAGTCATTGGGGATTTTTACCTGGAAAAAAGTCCGGAAGTTTTGAAACTTTGCAGGTTTGTAGGTTTCGGGGTCCCTAACTAAAATCCATAAAATGCACATATCGGGACTTGCCGCCGGCGCCGCCATCTTGCCAAGATGGCGGTCAGAATCGGTATTTTGCAAATATCTCGAAAACTGTGCGTTTTTCGAAAAAATACGAAGAAAGCAAAATTAAAGAGAATAACATTTTCCACAAAAAAGGTTCTATGAAAATTTTCGCTAAAGTCAACCCTTTAGGCACAAAATCCCTGGAAATTTATTAATCACAATCCATCACATTGTGAATTAATCACAATCCAAAGTCGTTTCAATACACGAAAATCAATACAATCGTCACAAGCGACACGCAAACCATATGTTTCGACGGGCGCTTTAAAGAAGAATGCTAATAGCCAGCCGCCGATCTGGCGGCGCGGCGGGTTGTCGTTAACCCCTCAGGTACTCCAGGTCTATCATTGGTAGCTCCACACAGGTTAGAAATGTATGTCTGTGTGTCTGTCGGTCCGGTTCATCATAAGCTGAAAATATTACGAGAATTCATTTGAATAGACCGTTTTATTATGAGAGACAAATATATACGCATATTAAGTATGTAGATATATAAAGCAGTTCATAGAAGTTAACGAAATATGTTGTCATAAATTGAACTCTTATGCCTAAACGGTTAACTTTAGGGAAAATTTCCTTATAAACTTTTTTCCGAGATATTGGATAAAAATTGGATAAATTGGATAAGCATTTTTGGGCGCCATCTTGCATCTTCAATCCTACAAAGTTTCAAAACTTTCCGACTTTTTTCCAGGTAAGCCCCTTTTTTAATCCCTAATGACTGAACTACTATTCATCTAATTCGTCAATCTGACGAATTAGATGCTTGGAAGTCACACTAGCACATAAAATTGTCTTGAGCAGTCAGATCCAATTTAAGAATGACAGGCGAGTTAACAAAAACACTTCGAGCCCACTGGATAATTATTTTGCGAGTATACACAGTTTCAGCAGTGAAAGGGTTAAAACGTAAAAAACACGTTTGGTTTTTTTAAACTATAATTTTTATTGTTAAAATCACATCATTTTCTTTCATTGCAGACCCACAGCTTATGGCTTATAATGAATTTTTAGGATGAAAAACTTATATTATAATCATCATTTTAATAATGGCTAGTGCCGCCTGAAACTAATTTGAATATCAGATCATATGTAGCTTGTTAACTATTTATAGTTAACCAAAATAAATACCTCTCGCTCTACAAAATTTCTTTAATATTTTTCACTGAAGCCTTATTTCAATGGGTTCCATCCAAAGTCCAAATCAAAACCTCTGACGCTACTACAAATTTGCAAGTTAAATTTATGCTCAGATTGTAGAGGTTGGAAACCTAGATCGTCGCTGTTAGGATTATCGAGATTGGACTATTCAGTGTTAGATACAATTTCCAATATTTTATATCATAAATCACAGTTATCTAGTGCTTTTATGATATGTGATGAAAAAATACTCGTGCTATAGCCAAAAAGTCAAAACATAAAATGTTATATACCATTTGCAACAAAAACAATCCATAAAGCAGACTAGTTGCCGAATAAGTGAATTCTGAATTATACAAAATTATAATAGTTTGGAGATGTTTGATTTAAGTATCGATTCCAAAGAGATTGATTCTGTGTCGAAATTGTTTTAATAATAGTTATTTCAATATATAGCCCGGTCAAAATAGATATTCAAGGTTAGAATAATTTGCATAGAGCTGAAAATTGGTACGAATGTTGCAAACACCATTATAAATGAAATGTGGAAAGTCCCCATCGATCCCACATCTGCAAAAAAAAATATTCAAGGTCACAGTTTGCAAATATGGGTTTTTTGCATTTTTCAGCAAAACGGTACATTTTATCATAAAAATAGGTTAGGCAAAAGTGGTAGACCATGCAATTATCTACAAGAATTGTTCTTACATTTTTTCCCTAAGAATCACCATTTCTGAGATATAGCGATTCCAAAAATTGAAAAAGTTGTGTTCTCCATAATATGCGCACCTTTCCACGCCACCTGTGAGGTAGTGTATGTAGTTGGCGCGTTAATATTAACATGTTTTCCCTGGTAGGCCGGTACTACTGCTTGGAAATGATGAATGCGGTGCGAATTATGAGTAATTGAGAAATACTATTCGTCTGATTGATAATTATTTTCTAATGGAACTTCTTCTCGTTCTCCTCTTCCTTCTTCTTCCTGCTGGATACAACTAAATTGTTCTGAGAGCGTGGCATCAGGTGTCTCCTCGCTGATATAAGAATCCTCTTCTGGCAATTCAACATTGGAACACGACTGGCCCTGTCAACTGGTACATGCTAATGAACAATCCAACTTTTTGCAGCCGCACAGCACTACATCCCCTTTTACAATTTCAAAACAATTTATTGGGGAGTTTTTCAAATTCAATTCAATCTAATTCAAAATATTTATTTTTAAATTAATACAGCAATGGGCACATCTCGAATGATCCCATGCCCGGACCAGCCAAACATCCACGCGCAGCAAGCGCCGCGGCAACTGAGGGGCTGGGCGCCGGGGTGGGTCTGGGACGTTTAAAGAAAAATTAGGAAAGTATGTGTCCAATGGGCATCGAAGTAAATAAAAGTAGCAGTGTGAGTAATCATCGGTATTTGTGCCTCTCTTTGAAACCTTGTGGTTTGTTTGAGGTTAAGGTTAAAAAAAGCTAAAGGAAAAAACCCCTTAACCTTCCGTAGCTAACACGATTAATTTAAAAATGAAAGCTAACATCCGTCTATGAGACCGGCTAAGAAAAAACTATAAACAAGTTGCAAAAAATTATGACTTCAAATTTTATCCTTTAGGGTAAAGATTTTAAAAAGAACAAATGGAAAAATTATATTTGTTACACGTCGTTTAATGAAATTATTAAATAACAAAGGGGGTGAATATAACATAATATTCTTAAAATGTCTTTAACTAAATATAGAAACAGTTTTTGTGGTAACACCACCAATGATATTATTTAAAAAACATCGTAAAACATTAAAAATTATTAATAATTACACATACATTAGTTATAAACTGAAGAACAAAATACAACAAAATACAAAATTTCACCACACTCCTTACAGATAGCAGATAAGTACTTCACTTATCTGCTCACATGAATTTTTTACATTTATGGTAACTAAATCTGGTCTTTCTACTTTTTTTAATAGAGCAGTAAGAGCATCGACCATGTGTCGGGGGTGATTTTGTGCATATTCCGTAGCTGAAATATAAATTTCTTGAATCCGCAATCTGGACGTTCTAGGAACAGTATTACAATTGAAACGCTTTTTTATAGGTTCTCAATTAACTGTTTTGCCAGTGTTTCTAAAAATACTTTCCGTGGAATATTTTTGTCGATATTATTACTTTTATATATAATGTAAGAATTAAACCATCCTATATTTAATAGTCCATAGAAAAGAACTAGAAGCCAGCGACGTGTAATCCTAGCGTAATTATAGACTGCGGATAATTTGTCCGCCATATCCACTCCGCCTTTAGTCTTGTTATAGGCGATAATTATCGATGGTTTTCGGGCCTCTTTTTCTTCAAATGCGAACATGGTCGACTTTTCGGGCCTCTTTATCATCACATCTGGTGGTATTTTCGATTTATTTTTTTGTAAAGTGGCTACAAATGGACCACGTTTTGCTTCGTAAAACTAACCATTTATGATTAATTGTTACCTTTTTTTATAATAAAATGTAGTTTTTATAATATGTCACTAAAAAACTCGAGGTTTGATTTCAAATCAAAAAATTTTTTTTCGCAAAAATGTCGCTTGGTCATGTTATGCTTTGTGGGAGAGGTAAGAAATTTTTATTTCGCATACTATGACCATAAGCCAAAATTGCCTTTTGGTCATATTATGCTAAACTACATAATTAGGCTTCACAAATCTTTATTATTGATTTTGGAAAATTTTCAAAATAAACATTAAAAATCACAAATAACTAGGTATTTAAATGAAAATACATATTAGGAAATATTTTGTTCCAAGTCGAAGTCCTTATTGAAACCACATATATCTTCTTCAATATCTGGATCGCCGATCAAATTTTTGTAAACATTTTTTGCATCATCGGGGATGAAGGTCATTAAACTCTTTAAATCCAAAAGTTTATTTTCCTAATAAAGACCTTGCTTCGTAAGCTAATTTTAGGTGATTGTTCTTTTCATTAGTGAACTTGTTTTGTTCCTCTAATGTTCCGGTACTTTTTAAAATTTCTAATCGGTCGCAGGTGTTGTTACACGTGTCTTTTTTTAATGGCTTTCTCCTTAAGTTAAAATGGGTAAGGAAAATATTCTTATATTTAGAAAAAGACACTGGTGAATTATTGGTCTCCTGTTTATATAAATTGTACATGACAGGCAATCTGGTATCAGATCGCAAATACAGGGCATCAGTTTTTTCTCGGGAATAGTGCGATTTATATTTCGCAAATTTTTCAATATGATCAACTACTTTTTATAACCTTTCATCTGATATTTTGTTTCTTCCTCCTCCTATACCACGGCAGTCTTTTACCCCTTCTGGTCTTTTTAAAGTTTTCAACGCCAAATTCACCTTTCCACTGGATATTCTAAATGTTTGAAGAAAGAATGGCTTGCAGACTATAATCCCATTTATTTTATATTGTCTTGTAGAGCTTCTTTTTTGTGAACCTTTAACTGTTTTCTCTTTATAGGGCATTCATTTACCATTGCACAGATTAGAGCTCTTTGGGCATCATGTGACGTAACTTTGTAAAATTTTTCATATTCTTCTTTTACTTTCTCCTCGCCAATTCGAGAAAAACATTCACAACGACACAAATATTGCCTAAATTCTTTCTTCTCCTTTATATTTCCTTTCTTAGTAAAGTATGTCTTATTTTGAATACAGCGAAGTTTCCTTATTTCTCGATTTTGAGCTGGAAACTTTCTCTTCCTCCCTTTTTTAGGGCGACCGATAGGACTTTCGGTAATTTCCTCATCAACATAGTCCTCTAGCTCCAATAAGTCCACAGAAACTTCATCAAAATTACCATTGGACTCCCTATTTTCTTGTATGTTGGAATTATTAAAAGTTTCTTCCCCAAAAACATTTTCTTTATTATTGTTATAACCCAAAACTACATATACATTCCCCATATCTGTTATATTATGTGAAATATTTGCGTTAAAACCCTCAGAAAACTTCTTGATACCACTATCTGTATAATCTTGACCCACATAACATGCACCCTCTAACTGCGCCTCTGTAATATTATTATCAAATAAATTGTCTTCAAACTCATTAATATTATTAAGCTCTAAACTTGGTTTTAAAACATCAATAGCTTCAACGATTTTTTCATCAAAACAGATTGGTGCCATGTTAGTTAAAGTAGAACAACTTCTGTATGGCATATTCTCATTTTTATTTACATCTAAAACTGGCACAGCATTCGTAGCACCCATTAGGATGTTATTGGTTGGTATTGCTTCATTCTAACACCAAAAAATGTATAATATAAGTAAATTGTATTTTATAAATTTAATATGAACTTACTTCTGAATTTTTCTCCATAGCTAGCCTCAAAATTAAATCAGCCCTGGTAGTATTTTTTATACAACTGACTCTCTCCATTATTTATAACTTTTATCACTAGATATCACTATGTACTATATAATAAACACTATATAACTGTATACACTATATTTACTATCAATAGGTACTCACAACAGTTACCTAAAAGTCAAACATAACCACAAATAATAAAATCTTTATTCAACAAAAACGAAGTGGACTATTTTGCATTACATGACTAACAGGCATGTCAGCGGCGGTTGGTCATTTTATGAAAAAATAAATAATATGCTATAATTAGGTTTCAATCGTAACTGTCGTCTGGTCACGTATTGCAAAACACAATAACCCTGATTTAAAATTTAGCGCTTAATTTAAAAATACTTCTATAGGTGAATTAGAGATTTCTATACATCCTTGATTTTTTTATGAATAAATATAAAATAGTCGCGTTAGATGGCAGTATAACCTCGGAATTGACGAAATGTCGCTTGGTCAAGTGATGCATAACGTGGTCCAAATGTCAATTAATTCTCTTGGAGAAGAGTATATATTAGCGGAATACTTGAAAAGAAGTTGTCTGTTGTCAGATTACGATTAAATCCAGAAGTTGGCTGACATAATCTCGGTACCAGAAACATATTTGATGTGTTTACATAAAATGGCTCCATTGGTTGTTGACCAACATAAATTTCCATTTTCTTGGTATAAAACATTTTTGCATCTACTAGAGCGTAAACTTTTAATCCATATTTGTTGGGTTTCGATGGTGTGTATACTCGAAACTCGAAAGCCACATCTTCCTCTGAATGCCCATAACATTTCATCGATTGTTTTATATTGCGAAAGGGAGAAGTATTTTGGTAGGTTATTAATAAAATCTTCAAAGAAATCTCTGATCGGTGCTAATTTATCATATCGTCCATTTCTTTATCGTCCAGACGAATGTTTCGAAGCAAAAATTTAAACCTCTCTACGGACATAGCTAGCCTAAACATTCCTAAACCCATACCGTCTGATCTGAATAGATCGGCGGTATTTTGAAAATTACTTTTCATTACACCACCAAGATATAACAGCCCCAGAAAGGCTTTCAGTTCATCGATATATGTTGTTCTTGCTGTTCTGTATGTTTCCAATTAATTTTTGCTACAATATATTTGTTGGTGGAAACAGCAATATTTTCTAACATAGCATCTGTAATAAATAAACTCCAGATCTCGATTGGGGTTATTTTATTTTTTGCTTCACCTTTAACTCCAGGTAAATTGGGTTATGATATTATGGTGTCGAGTTCTCACACTTGGATATCGCTGACAATGTTTTCTCCACCTGTTTCCATCTTTTCCCATCATGCAAGGTATGCGAGTTTTTCTTCTCTGTTCACAGCTTCCACCTCCATTTAATTCGTGACATGTCATGTCTTCTTCACTGTATGAATTTTCTTCTTGAATCTAAACATTGTCTTCTCCCAAACTTGTATCGCTATCTTCCGCTACATCTACGACTGTTTCAAATTTATCAAACATACGTTGTAGCCTTCTTCTTCATAAGTTAAAGAAGCCATATTTATAATAATCTCTAGAAATAATGATTAATTACAACTCTTACAAAATAAAACCAAAAAATTAGCTTACTCACAGAAGTAACACCACAACTAACATCCGTCTCAGAGACATAATATTAAATAACAAACGTAACAACAATTCACCTTAACTGTAATTTTAGCACTGAGTTTAGAACTTATTCGCGATTTTTTCGGGAAAAATCTGAAAATTTCGTCGGTCTCACAGACGGCGTGTTAGCTACGGAAGGTTAAGGAGTTTTTCCGGTGCAGGTGGGAGTAAATCCTGGATGGTTCCCAATGTACCGTCAATTAACTTCCAACCCCAGTCTTCTGGTCCAGTTGATTACCAAACCACACTTGAACTTGATAATGCACCCGAAATAGATTTAGATGTTGATGAGCAGAAGCAGAGGTTGGGGGGAGACAAGCTAATTGCACTCGTTTATTGTTACGAGTATTTTTTACAACAGATGAGTATCGAAACTTATCTAAGCAGGTAATTTTTTTGGAGCTCCACATACAGAAAGAAGGAAGCGAATTCCGTTGGTGATTTCAGCTTGTGGAGTGTACTCTCTTTAAAAACTTTTGCACAATTAATTAAACCTTGCTTTTTAAAACAATTTAAAAACTGTTGTTTTACCCCTCCTGAAAACTGCTGTTGTTATATCGCAGCCTGTTATTGCCTGTAAAAATAGTATGTGATTTTGGCATTTTAAAAAAACAAACTATTGGAAGAATATATTTCCATTCGCTGTTGAGCCTTTCCAGGTTTTAAAAAACAAATAATTTTTTCGGTTGGAGTTCGGATCTTGCTCAAGGTAATACGAGCATATAAAATGAGGGACTGGGTTTCTTTTATGTGTTTATATTCTCAGATTCACACAATTTGTACGTATTAGTTACACAAACTTATATGTTTACTTGTATTAATGTATAGGCGACGTATTAGTGCATATTATGGAGAACACAACTTTTTGAATCGTTCTATCTCAAAAATGGTGATTCTTACGGAAAAAAGTGTCGAAATAATTTTTATGGATAATTGCATGATCATTTTATGGATAATTTTTGTCTAACCTATTTTTATGATAAAACTTACCGTTTGGCTGAAAAATGCAAAAAACCCATATATGCGAACTTTGACATTGACTTAATTTTTTTTGCCATGTGTGATCAATTTGTGTATGGGAACTTTTCACATTTCACTTATTATGGTGTTCCCAACATTCGTACCAACTTTCAGCTTTATGCGAATTATTGTAAGCTTACTCCTATTTTTTTGACCTACTTTGACCGGGTTACAATTTAAGAACTGGGATATTCGTACCAATTGATTAATTTTGAAATCTCCGACTTTAATTTTTCAAGTAGCTTTAAAGCATGGATAATGTGCAATGGCTCTACAAACAACTGTAGATATTAGGTGTACATATAGTTATAGATTTTTGTATAAATAAATTTGTACTATTTAAATAAATGTAACCACAAATAATATGTTGTGAGTAAATTATTCGTAAATGTAAATATCATCTGTAATATGTGTATAATGTAATATGTCAAACATATCGCAACTATATTTATTAAGAAAGATTTCTTCTATTATTCATTGCTTAGCCTTGAAGTGAAAACTAAGTTATATATTAAACTGGATATACAGAGTATCTATTAAGCCTAGTTGATAGCACTGTCGGCATATGTTTATATATATATATATATATATATATATATATATATATATATATATATATATATATATATATATATATATATATATATATATATATATATATATATATATATATATATATATATATATATATATATATATATATATATATATATATATATATATATATATATATATATATATATATATATATATATATATATATATATATATATATATATATATATATATATATATATATATATATATATATATGTATATATATATATATATATATATATATATATATATATATATATATATATATCTATATATATATATATATATAGTAAATCGTTTATTTCAACAGAGGATAGTACACAGTACAAAAATCTGGGAAATAATTCCAAAAAGAAAAGGAGAAAAAACCTCATCTTTTATTTTTTTAATATCTAACGTTATTTCACGTGTCAGTTAAATTATTTACTTTAAATAATATGCAATCTGTTTTGTCTTCATTTAACATTAGTCTGTTCTCAAAAAAATCACTGTTTAATTGACTTCATTGTTATGTTGCCACCCACTTCCTATTATGTCCATATAATCCGAACCCACAATTAAAAGTTAGTGTCATCTGGATAATTAACAATATGTTGTTTTTCGAAAAAAACATTTTCAATTCTATTTGAAATTATGTTTCTAATGTCATTTATAAAAATTTTAAACAAGAGAGGTCCAGGGATGCTTCCCTGTGGCACTTCCATAGACAATTCCAAGGTGCTTGATCTCCTCTTTTTCCTTTATTCAACTTCCACTAAATGTTTACGCCCTGTTAAATACGAGCAAGGTCAGTCATAGGCTTTGCCTCTAATACCATATGATCGATTAATCGAATATATAATTTTTCTTTTTTTAATAATCAACTAATCGACGCTCGATTAATGGATTGTATTAGATGATCGAATATTCAATGATTGTTTATTCGATGATCAATTAATTTTTGTTTTGTATGAAGTAGTATTTTGACTACCTCGACGAACACTATGATTTATGATCAGGCTGGGAAAAATAATTGTTAATCGAATATTTTCTTTTTCTTTTTTTAATAATCGATTATATTACATGATCGATTATTCGATGATTGATTATGCGATGATCGATTATTCGATAATTGATTACTCGATGACAGTATAATCGAACATTTGTTATAATCGATAATATTTAGATGAACATCATGGGTAGGGCGGGGAAAAATAATCGACGATCGATTAATCGGTTACGTTAGATGATTATTCCATGATTGAATATTCAATGATCGATTAATCGCTCATTTGTTATAATCGATTACCGATTAATCGATCGTCGATTATTCGATCACTGAATAATCGATCGCCGATTAATAAATCTATTAATATTTTATCGATTATAGATTAATCGATTAATGTATCATCAGTTAATTATTTATCGACTATTCCTTTTGTATGAAATAGTATTTTGATAGCCTGTTGATAGCTGGCAATTGTCGAATTATTATATTCACATCATGTAGGAACTGAGTTACCTAAAAAGCATAAAGTCGTAACAAAAAATAAGATTTGCACTTTGACAGTTAGCTGACAGCCTGTTGCCAGCTGCCAATTGTCGAATTATTGTATTCACATCATGTATAAACTGAGTTACCTAAAAAGCATAGTCAACAAAAAAATAAGATTTGCACTTTGTTATTGCACTTGGCAGCTGACAGCTCTCAAGTGTCAATTTGGACAATTTGACATCGGATTTTCATATTCAATTAATCGTAGAGCAAGCATTTCTTTGAATTTAGTAATCGAGATTCTTTTCTGAGTGGTCTCTTTATAAATTATGAATGCATTTACTAAGGCGGATCCAAAAATCAGTTCTAAAGCTAACTTTCGATACCATTTCGTACCTCTTCGCAGGCAATGTGAATATGCCTTCAATTGAACTGATAGATCAATATAAGCTTTAGAATTATTGTAGTCAACGACGGCTTTGGGCTTTTCCGATTCCAGTCTATATTTATTTTTTATTTTGGCAGTATCAGCATTGTGAACTGTACTTAGCATTAGTATGTCACGCTTATCCTTCCATTTTAGAATGAACCTCATATTTTTTTAGCTTTTTGGATGTTACTTGCTTCGGATTATATTTGCGATTTGATCGCAAAGTCCCCACAAGGTGGGTCTTGCGCCTTAGCAACTTAGACGCAAGACTGACGCTGGTATAATAGTTGTCAGTGTAAAGCAAGCCTTCCTGAATCTAAAAGATTATCCGTAAGGGACATTACGACATTCGCAGAGGCCGATCCTTCCTCTGACTTATCAGTGCCACAGTAGACACGTAGGTTGTATGTA
Organism: Tetropium fuscum; assembly: GCA_964058915.1. Taxonomy (NCBI): domain Eukaryota; kingdom Metazoa; phylum Arthropoda; class Insecta; order Coleoptera; family Cerambycidae; genus Tetropium; species Tetropium fuscum. Next base: position 14,471 of record CAXKVY010000845.1, on the reverse strand, counting down.
TAACCTCCACGAGTACATAACTTATACAGTTTGATCCCAAATTTGTGGCGCTTGTTCTTGATGTATTGTCTAAACTTCAAGCGTCCATGGAACGGTTCAAGGGTTTCATCAATACATACATCGTTTTCAGGTACGATAATGGCCTGCAACCTCTATACGAGTTTTTTAAGTAATGGAGTAATTTTTCTCAGCCGATCGTTGTCATATGTTGGATCCTGGTTATCATTGAAGTGCCACATTTTGTAAAGCTGTTCAAATCGATTTCTTGGCATAATATTTTCGTACAAAAAACTTCCACTCCAATATAATCTCAGGGTTGGCAGAAGGAAATATCCATACTAATATACCGAGAAACTTTTCCATTTTGTTAGAATCAGTGGGCTTCCATGGTTTAGTTTTTTTTGAAGTCGTTACATTTCTGAGAGTCTGCGTAGCATATATATTGGTCTGTTCCACCATATATGTTACTAAATCATTAGTAATAAATAATTTTAAAAAATCGTATGGATGACTCAAACATGTCATATAGTTCTGGCTTTATGCCAGTATTATTCAAAACTAAATCGAACTTCTTCAGTGATTTTCCATCAACAGGTCCCCATTTAATTTGATTTAGATTATCATCGTTTATTTCGTCACTACTTGATTCCAATGTATTTCTGGCCACCACGTCTGCGATTGATTGATCAATCTTCAACAATTTTTTTTGTCAATAAAGCAATAAAATTTATTTATTTATTTATAAAATAAAAATATAAATACTCACGTCAGATCTGTTTCTTTCTTCTGTGATGACTTGAACGGGAGCAGTATCACTCGAACTATCAACTTCCTCATTTTGTGCAGAAGGTTTCTTTTTTGTAAGTCTAGTTTTCTTTTTTTTCACGAGATTTGTTTTAGAAGTACTAGCTTTTGTCAACAAATCTATTTTATTTTCATCAAGCTGTGCCTCAGACAAACAGCTTTGTTTTGTAAAGGTACTAGCATTTTCGGTCGTTTCACTGGCACCTCATCTAACACTTTAATCATCCGGAGACGATTAAAACTCAGTTTTAATCGTCTCCGGATGATGCCAACTTGGTTGGCGAAACGCGCGTCGAGCGAAGTGAAAGTGTTTTGGTGTTTGTGGAAACTACTCCGAGTGTTACAGTTACATCAAAGGTTCCAGCCCTATCCAGTACCTCATCTAACGACGAAGGTGCATCTTCACTTTCACTTGGTTGATAATCATCCGACGAATTGTTATTGTGAAATAGATCCTCTTCATCCGACATTATTTCTTGCCAAAGCTTTTCTAGCCGTTTCGCTTCCCGTTCATGTTCACCCATTTTTTACGTAGTCACTTGCTTACACACAAACTATACAACTGTCCTCACCTAACTAACGAAATTTGTCCAGACCTAGAACGACTCAAACGACTACATTGACTGTAGGATGTCACATGGGTGAGCTCTTGGCGTCAGTAACAAGACAAGCTGAATCCTATCTGAGACATCGCATAGACCGCACGCGGTCCTAAGGATTGAATTGTACTTTTGGGACAGCGTGAGGTCAATGTTATGTAACATAACGTAATGTTATGTAAATAATGTAAAAACGTAAAAATAAAATAGTAGAATTTTTTTTTTCACAAAATATTTTCGGCACTTGAAAATTTTGACAAACATCTACCGAAATCCAGATGAAAAAATGCCGGTCCCGGGGACCCGTTCTATTTATTAAGCACCGGTCGTTAACGTGTTTTAATTGCATTTTATAAGGGTTTTTAAAATTAACTTTCAAAATAATTCGTAAGAGAGATACCGGTGAATAATACTCCGATTTTTTAATCACTCTTTCTATACAACTTTAATAGGGAATAAATTTATATTTTTGATTTTTTTCCCTATTATTGATATTTTCGGAGATACCTATTTAAAAAATCGCTAAAATTTCCCCTTTCAGTTGTTTAATTAATATGTTCCAAACCACTACAATTTGGTCTGGAATATTTTCAATAAATCTATTTCTAAACATAAGAATTGAAAAAAAAACTTCCTTATGAATCATTCGATCAATACGGTGACATTCAACTGATGCCTAGCCTAATAGAGATATTTTGATTTTTGATTGGAAAAAAGCCTACCCATTTTATTCGCAAGAAATAATAGGGAGAGAACATATTAAGAGAGAATAGAATTAATATACTACAGAATTGTGGATTTTTCTTAGTCACTATTTAGTTAATACACTCACCGGCAAAATAATCGATCCACTCAAAATATTGATGTAGTTTGTTTATCAATAACTTTGTTAATTTAAGTCCGATTTGATTAAATTTTTTTCAACTAGTAGCTAAATTTTTAAAAAATCTCATCTCTACATCTATACCTTACATGTTCTTTCTGTATTTGTTACAATAACTTTTTTTTTGTTAAAGAAAAAAGGATTTTAGAAAAACGTTACATTTTACATTTATTTCTATAACAATTTTAAAAATTTAACCATAACGAAAACTACCTGAAAATAAACTGAAACACCTAATCAACTTAGTACGAAGTGTTTTCCCCACGTGCACGAATAACTGCTGCAATTCGTCATGGTATGCCCTGGTCGATTTGCTGCCATTCTTCAATTAAAACTTCACTAAGCTGCTGTAAATTTGCAGGAGCTGGTACTTTCCTTCCAAGAGCATCCCTAACATGTTCAATTGGGTTTAGGTCTGGACTTCGAGGAGGCCAATTCATTACTGGGATATCAACCTCGGCTAAATACTTATTAATGATTCGTGCAACATGCAGCCGGGCATTATCATGCATCAACATAAAATCGTCTCCGACCAACGATGCAAAAGGAACAACATATTATTATGGTTCTAAAACGTCTCTTATATACCTGCTATCATAGCTCTCCTATTCACTATGACTAAGTTCGTCTGGGATTCCATACTCACGCCACCCCACACCATTATCGAACCGCCTCCATAACTTACTCTAGGCGAAAAATGATTTGGATGATACGCTCATCAGTTCTACGGTAAATTCTTTCACATCCATCCGGTGATCTGAGACAAAACCTTGAGTCCCCGATGGTTTCGTTAATAATTCAGGACCCGTTGCGTCTCCTTGCTCGCAGTCCAATATCAAAAAGTCGCTTACTTATTGTTTTATCGCTTACTTGAACTTCCCTCACCTCCTCTAATTGGTTTTTCATTTGCACAGAAGTAATTCTTCTGTCCTGGAAAACATTTAGTGTTATAAAGTGATTATCTCGCTCACTAGTAGATTTTCTTCGACTACAATTTATTTCTTCTTGGGAATAGGTACACCAAACTCACGAAACCGTTTTACAGCTCTTTGAACTTTGCGTCTTGAAATTACCAACGCTCTGGCCACATATTATTGTGACCTACCATTCTGCACCAAAGCAACGGCTCTCGCAGAGTCGGTTGCAGAAAGATCCATATTTTTTAAACTAATCGTATTTTTTAAGCTAATGATAAACGTGCTCAAAGGTGACAAATTGTAAACTAACGGTTGTCAGTTTAGTTCTGACAGAAACAATTGTCGGTCATAGCCAGCTGTGCAAAAAATCATTCCTTGTGCAACTTTGTTATTACCATAGAAATAAATGTAAAATGTAACGTTTTTCTAAAACCCTTGTATCTTTAACAAAAAAAAGTTATTGTAACAAATAAAAAAACAAAATGTAAGGAATAGATGTAGCTTGATAACAAAACAAGAAATTATAAGGTATAACAGGTTGGCCACTTCATATATTGTTTTAAAGTTAGAATAAAAATTCACTTTTTGTGTCACCCTGTATAATATGGACATTTGCCTAGTTTTTTTTTTATTTAAATCCTCTGTGAGATTCTTTATAAATTTAATTACTAGATGAAGAAAAATTTAATCAAATTGGACTTAAATTAACAAAGTTATTGATAAGCAAACTTCTACAATATTTTGAATGGATCGATTATTTTGCCGGTGAGTGTATATATAACACTTCAATTTATTGTCACAATACTTCAATTATTTATCTTTTCTAATAGTACAGATATTTCCGGAAAAAGTTCACTTAGAAATATCACACACATTTCTAATTTGAAATAAAAATATCGTCAGTGAATCAACTAGGCTTTAGTATTATAAATTTTTCTTCTTTTTTGTCATTTTAAAGTGAGTACTCGTGTTCTTAATTATTCTTATTAGAATTAATGGAAATTGAGAACTAAATTTATTTAGTCAGCGTTACCCAAATTGAAATTTTTAAATAAAACGATATTAAACATTAGGTAGTCGAATAAACTGCCACGTCAAAATTGTTAAATATGTGCAAATATCTAGAATAATAATATTTTCTATTGATCCAAAGAAAATATACATTTTATAGACAAGTCAAGAAACCAGTAAGTTATGTGTGAAGTCACATTAATAATAAAAAAAGACTATTGCTTATTTAGTGTCTTTGACGAAAGCATACAGTGTGACAAGAGCAAACAAAGAGGGAAACAAAATATTGTTTCCATCTTCTGTCTGTTTGTTTTGTTCAATTCTCAGCTTGTTTCACCAGTGCCCAATTATTCGGGGTTTGACCGTATATGGTGTATTATCTTTGATAAATTGGATACGCTTAACGTTGTATGTTAATAATAATAATACGTACTTCTATATATACTTGTTTGGGGTCAACGGAAAACTTTATATATGGAGCTGGAGAATTAAACTGAAATTATTAAAAGTTCCTTTAAAAATATATAATACATATGTATAGGTATAATATATTTGGTGGAATGAAAAGATCTTTTATATTTTTAGTTAATATTGGAAAATAGTTGCTACTATCTTCAAGTTATTCTCTTGAGTACCTATTTAATAATACCGAAACATAATTTATCCTTGAAAACATAATTTGACAGCTGTCAGTGTCATTAGAAGCTGTCCACTGTTTTTCAAAAATTATTTTTATGCAAGCATATTAAGCTTAATTTTCCATAAAAAAATAAATTAGTGCCTGTAGAAATCGCCATATAAAGGCCCATAGAGCCATGTATTTAACTATAGTCCTCGTCCAGTTAACTGGACGCGGGCTATTATAGTTAAAGAGTACATGGTCCTGTATACTGGACGGTGGCATCCAACGTGTTAATGGGCAATTTTCACATACTGAAATATAAGATGGGCAAAATATGACGCCTTAATTCCCAATAATAAATTTGTTATAAATTATTAAAGTTCCATAGGAGAGCGAACCGATTCAAACAGGTTCAAAATCGTCATGTTTCATCCTACAATTTACAAGTGACGATGGAGATCCCAGCACTAGACCGCTTGATTGCCGGCGCGACGACTACCGAATATTGTAGGTTGTGACGTCACAGCTCAATTGAATTGAAATATTTTTTAATTAATGATACAGTAAGTACGTCCAGGATAATACTATGCTCGGGTCCAGCCAGACATCCACGCGTAGTAAACTTCGTTGCAATTAAAGAGAAATTAAAACGTGTCTTGACGGCTCCTTACACCGAGGGGAGTGTCATCTGTTATTGGTAGATGCCATTGTCCAACGGACATTGAAGTAATTTAAAGTGCAATTGAATAATCGTGTTTTTTATAGCCTCTTTGACGCGTTTTAGGTTTTCTGAAAAAAGAAATATAAAATGACTAGCATTGTCACTAATTTGGATTGAGAAATGTTATTGAATTTGATACTTTCTATTGCTAGAAATATAAAATAGTTGAATTTTGTGAATTTTGGAAATAAAGAGACTAGAAAACATCAAATAAAACAGAAAGGATAAATTGTTCAAGTTAGAGGAGTTTAAAAAATAGCAAAAGATAAAAAGATATGGTTAAAATATGTAGAAATAGGCCTAAATGGGTTCAGTAAATATTGGTAAATTTTGATATATTAATTAACTCATAAAGTATTTGCTGCACATTTAACTCATATAACCGAGTAGGACTCGGCCGACAAATGATTAGAGTGTTTACGTGGAGTGACCAGTAGGACGCAAAGGGTTTTAAATGAAACCAGACACATCAATGATGATTATATTTCATAATAACAAAAATTATAGTTAAACGTATGAAGCTAATGGGAATAAATAGGTACACAAATTTCACAGACGTTGACGTTTGGTTCTTGTTGGGCCACTCGGATTTCCGATACGGAGTGTGTTGCCCCAGTCCGTCGCCCCAAGTTCTCAGGCAATGTTTACGAGCCTGCTTTGGAAAACAGGTCGAATCGCAATTTATCTAAAGTATTGCCCTACCTCCGTAGAGGGTTGTTAAAAATCGTAGGCCAGCTTTCAACAATCAATGTGAGTTGGTCAAACTTTGAACTTTGTGGAAATGGTTGGCGAAAAAATTTGATATCATCGAACGCAGAATTTATTCCTCTGGAACTTCTGTATGGACCACTTTATTGATAGATGGGTTAGTTACGATGATATTTCCAAAAAGCAAAGGTTAAAATTTTTGGTCATAAATGTATAAAGTTTCTCCAACTTTGATGAGCACTAGTATGGGAACAGGTGTTCCAAAACTAGCGCCTGGTAGTAGCCACGAGACGATACGACATAAGGCCTCGTCTAGTCTTATTTCAAAATTATTAGATACTTTTTTTTTTGGCGAGAAGTGACAAGGTCTTATCTCGTCTTGTCTCGTTGTTTGGGTAGTTTTGTTTTTTTTTATTTCTCAATTCAATTTTGAACTTTCGGATAAATCTAATAAAAATTCGTCGATTTTTGCTTTAGTTAGTTGCCGAATTTTAAAAATAAATATTTAGGGATTTTATCTCGTCTCGTTTGAAAATTCGAGATAAAATGCTCACGAGACAAGGCGAAACGAGACATCTCGAAATAATTTAATGACTTAAAACGCTTCAAATAAATGATAATAATAGCATTTAAATTTTACTAATAATTGGTTTGTTAATTCGGAAGAAAAAAAACAAATATTAAAATTTAAATGCTATTACATGCTTCGATAGGTACCTTTTATCTCGGAAACAAAGCATTTCCAAACTCATATTTATGACCTTTTTTTCTTATTTAAAAAAAGTTCTATCACCCGTTAAAGTTTGGTCCCTGATACTCGGGCCATCCTGTATATAATATACCATACACGGATACAGGTTAATATCTGATTCAAATAATCCAGCATTTTCTAAAGCAATTGTTATAGAAAAAGTTTCGTATAGAATGGACATTTCTAGAATTGAACATAAAATCCAAAAATGTAATGATTCATGTTCTATATGTAATGATGTTATGTTCTATTTAAAAAAAATCATTTTTCTGTCGCCACACTTTTTTGAGCCACCCTGTATGTGTTAAATATTTATTTTTAAAATTCGGCAACTAACCAAAGCAAAAATCGACGAATTTTTATTAGATTTATCCGATAGTTCAAAATTGAATTGAGATAAATAAATAAAACAAAACAACCCAAACAACGAGACAAGACGAGATAAGTCCTTGTCACTTCTCGCCTAAAAAAAAAAGTATCTAGTAATTTTGAAATAAAACGAGACGAGGCCTTATGTCGTATCGTCTCGTGGCTACTACCAGGCGCTAGTTTTGGAACACCTGTTCCCATACTAGTGCTCATCAAAGTTGGAGAAATTTTATACATTTATGACCAAAAATTTTTCATAAATTTTAACCTTTGCTTTTTGGAAATATCATCGTAACTAATCCATCTATCAATAAAGTGGTCCATACAGAAGTTGCAGAGGAATAAATTCTGCGTTCGATGATATCAAATTTTTTCGACCACCCATTTCCACAAAGTTCAAAGTTTGACCAACTCACATTGATTGTTGAAAGCTGGCCTACGATTTTTAACAACCCTCTACGGAGGTAGGGCAATACTTTAGATAAATTGCGATTCAACCTGTTTTCCAAAGCAGGCTCGTAAACATTGCCTGAGAACTTGGGGCAACTATTATTATCATTTATTTGAGGCGTTTTAAGTCATTAAATTATTTCGAGATGTCTCGTTTCGCCTTGTCTCGAGGGATTTTATCTCGTCTCGTTTGAAAATTCGAGATAAAATGCTCACGAGACGAGACAAAATGGCTTCGAGACGAAATAAGACGTCTCGTGTCTCGCGGCATCTTTAGCGTCTGGTCTCATTCAAAGCAGAATTTAATGCCCATTTAATAGGACAATATTTTCGATACTGTGATCAAACGAGATATAACCGGAAAACCGCAAAAATACCCCTTTTGGGGGATTCATTTTTGCCCCCCACCACTTATATAAACTCCACGGTGGGGGAAAACTAAGGATAGTCATATTGGGCAACACATGAAGCCATTAAAACAATAAAACCGTTTGTAGCAATTATTTTCGATTCGTCTTAATTTTTTGGTTTTACACTACTGCCCTATTTGTTTATAATTGATATTAAGAAAACTTTCATGTAAAGTTAAATGTGTTAAAATTTCAAATCGATTTGCGAATCAAATCCAAAATTAGCTGATATTGCGAGATAAAGGGTAAATTCCGTTTAAACGGCGCACAAAAAAGTGTATTTATAGTTTTTATGTGTTGGCAATGTCCAAACTTCGGCCTGAATCAACTGTAGATGCATTTTTGCACCTATTATTGATTGCAATAGGAACATTCCCATTTTTTATTGCATAAAAATGTTCTACCATACTGAAAAATAAGATATGCGAAATATGACGCGTTAATTCCCAATAATAAATTTGTTATAAATTATTAAAGTCTCGCGCGCGAGCGAACCGTTTGAAACACGTTAAAAGTCGTGACGCCAAACCCGCAATGTACAAACGACGAGAAGACCGATTCGGTCGGCTACGGGAGATACCAGCACTCGTCCGCTTGTTTTCATAGTTCATTCGGCCACTTTCCTTCCCAACGCCTACCGAATATAACGGCTGTAACGTCACAACTCGTTTCGGGCCGCGTCTATTTTATAGCTGTTTAAATCCTTCATTCTGATCGCGCGGAATTAGAAATCTTGTTTTATTAAAGTATACGTTTTATTACAACGTTACGCTATGTTTTTTAGTATTATTTTTATATTTAAAATTTTAGTCATGTTCCCTATTGGTTTGAACCAGTTAGCTCAACCTCCACTTTTTTCGGGGGTGGACTGCAAGCTTAGGAAGTGTTGTGCATCCAATATAAATAGATGTAGGTTCTTGAATCAGGGTTATCTGCTGCTACACTATAGTTTCCTGTGTCGCTTGTTTCCTAATATTTCTAAAGTCAAAGTTTTATCTTTATTTATCAAAGTAAATACACGTAATGTCTTGTGACAAGCAGCGTCCTGAAATGCAGCCACCTAGACAGGCCCATATTTCCCAATAGGCTGAGAAGGCTGCAGCCTAGGGCGGCAGATATTAAGGGGCGGCAAAATTATATTTCTATAATGCACGACACGCTAAGAAACAAAAAAAGTAAATTTTATTTTATTTTAAATTAAATAGTACAAGTGAAAGGATAATGCCCGGGACCAGCCAGACAGCCACGCGCAGTGAGTTAAACGGAAATCGAAAGCGAAGTAACTTGACAGCTCTTTACGGTGAGGGGCGTATTATCTGTCATTGGGTTTTTCAGTAGACCAAATGGTCTTCGAAAAAGTTGAAAATAAATAGGAAGTTGAATTTTCGTAAATAGTTTTGTTGTCTCTCTTCGAGACATTTTAATTTGCCTGGGGGTAAAAATGCCAAATGAAAAACCCCCGTACATGCAGGTCCGAAAAGTTAACAAAAATAGGGAAAAAGGGAAAATAGAATGACTGATTTTGTCATTTAAATTGAGTTAACAGAAAGAGTAAATTGATCAAGTTAAAATAGTTTAAAAGAGCTTAAAGAGTTTAAAATTATGGTTAAAAATGAAAAAAATATTACATTGGTTGATTGAATATGGGTAGATTTTGACATATTAATTCATATTCATTTGATATACTCATTCTGTTTAAATTCGTAGAAATTCTGTGAAATGTTTACGATGTAATCCGCTATTGGTACTATGTCGGGGCAAAGGTTGTGTAAGTTTCTGATGGAGATGTATCTATTGGAGTCCGTCATGAGGCGTAGGTATCTGTTTTCTAATACCTTTAGTTTTCTTATGTTCGTGGCCGATGCGCTGCACCACACTGGCGCATGGCGCCGCGTACGTAAGGGCCGACCGCAGTCGAACCAATAGATTTCAAAAACCTAAATTTATTCAAAAACGTCATTTTTGACATTAAAATATTGATTTTACTTTCAATAAACAATTTGTTCGGTAATGATCTTATATTTTTTTACAATTTAATTTGTAATGAATCATCAGGGTGGAGTAGGGGAAATGGGGCGGCAAATATACGTTTGCTTATGGGCGTCAAATTAATAAATACGGGCCTGCACCTAGAGCAGCGACCCTAGCCAAAAGTTGGTTAAACTACATACTGGATGGATTTACAGGTAACAACTACTCAGAGAGCTAATACTTCTTCCTGTATTGAATTACACCTCAAATCCGATAAGATAGCCAGTATGTATGACTTTTGGCTAGGGTCGCTGCTCTAGGTGCGTGCATTGCAGGACGCTGCTTGTCACAAGACATTTTACTTGGCAATGTCTGATGAGTAGTAGCAACTGACCGCTAGAGGGGTCTAGTTATCCCTCGCTTGCACACTACTGCTTGGTCTGCTTGACTGTTTTGATAGTTTTGGTCATTCATTAATTCCTCTACCTACGGTGTACTGATGAGAGCCAACAGCTCGAAACTAGTCTACACCTGGTGGAGGTATTAGTGAATGTCCATATGGCTTTCTTATCGGATTTGCAGGTGTAATTCGATACAGGAAGAAGTATTAGCTCCAGCCAGAATCCAGAAAGTAAATACTAGGGATGTGCGATACTCGCAAAAGTATCGATATCGATATTTAGGATCGATACCGGATCGCAAGAAAAGTATCGATCCACATCGGAACAATTACTATCGATCTCAAAATATCGATCCACACATCCGATCCGCCATAATCAATAGTTGTTGGTAAGAAAAATAAGCTATTTTTATAAATATTGCTTAATGATTATAATAAAAATAGAACACATAGCTAATTAAATATTTTTGTTAAAAATAAAACGCTTATTATATTCAAAAAATAACAAATATATAATATTTTCCTATTAATGCATAAAATAAACATGATTAAAATATATAACAAAATAAACAAAATGCCTCTCAAATAATAAATTATGAGATATTTATATATTCCAAATTTCTGCTGGTAGAGAATTTAAAAATAATAATTTGGACAAATGTTTCCCCGTTAGCCTGTTACGATTCTCGGATCGAATATTGCGATACCGAGCAAAAAAGTATCGATACACAATGTATCGGTAGTTAAAGTATCGGATCAAAATATCGAGTATCGCTTGAAAAAGTATCGATACTCTTGAGTTTCGATACTGTATCGCGCATCCCTAGTAAATACACTTCAGTGCAAAAAAATTACTCAGAAACATGCTCTAGTTTTGAAAGACTGCGTATCTCCTCTGACAGCTTTCCAACTAAAACCCAATACACTGCTTGAACGCCGATCTATGCTTAGTAATTGGAAAGTGTAATTAGGAGATGGTGACAACACCGTGTATTGAAAAAATGATTAAAATGCCACCCCTGCTCCTAAGTTAACTTTCCGAGCAATTAAGCATGGATCTTCATGGATTTTCTCTTTTGTGTTCTAAATATTCTTATGCCCGGAACTTTGTTAGAACAGGTCCGATTTCAATCAAGGTGGTATTTGAAACCACAGTTTTTAAACTTTCAAACAGTGCATTTGAGTTTTAGTTGAAAGTGCTGTCGGAGGGAATACACATTCTCTCAAAACTCAAGCATGTTGATTTGTCAATTTGTTGCACTCAATCAACCCCCAACCTTGTTGAGAAGCCTTGCGAACTGCCAACTTTTTCTGCTAGATATTCTGCCTTTTTCTGTTTCTCACATTTACTAAATGTTTTTCTGTGATGATTGCAACATATTTTAGAACACTTGAGGATATGACTGCTGCCGATCTCTCATGAAGAACTTAAGCAAATGTTCTTAGTTCCATACGATTTGGTCCCATACTCTGTATTTCTTTTGAGGTAGATGGACCTTTATCATTATATTCTGCGGAAGTACTTTATCCTCTGAAATTTTAATGTTACATAACAAGAATATTTTCCATACATGAGACCGGCATTTCATATATTTTTGTCTCCGTTATTCTATTTTCTGCAATTTTTTTAATTTCTACTACATCAATGTTTTCGGTTGGTCGTCTGATTGGTTAAGAAAAATTGGCGTTGAATTAACCCTTTATTTTTTTTCACACTAATGTAACCAACCCGGGTCGGTTAAACATAATAAACAGAGAAACACATGGCCGGGTTACGTGATCGTCAAAAGGAGAAATACCTACCCTACGTTGTATTTAATTTAAATTAACCCTGTCCGTGATGCACTGGTTACTAACGAAAAGCGGGAGTTTTGAGATGAAAAAGAAAAGGCTAAGCATTTGAATACACCTACTTATTTATTTAAACAGGTATTCAATTTATGAACAATATAAAATAAGTACATGCCGTGCTCAGCCTTGAATTCACGAGGGGAAAGAGCACGGCAGAGAAACCCTCGATCTCTGTTCAAAAGAATCGCAGTAATGCTGTTGGACACTTAGGTGAAAGTAAAATGAAAACTTACAAGGGTTGCCATACTTGTGTTGTAACCTACAATCATTCTCAAGATACAAAACTGAAGAGTTTGTTGTTAGTTAGCCGACTTTCGTCAGAAGGTACTGAGGTCCCATACGGGAGGCAACCCAGCTAGTAGTTGTAAGGTTTTGGTGCAAAAACGAAGGTCCCATACGGGAGGCAACTAGCGTGTTCGTCCAGGCACGGGGGAAAAGTGTTAATAAATTCAACAAGGCACAAACATTCATCATCTCATACAATAAGCGGCAATTAGGTCACTGTTATAAGTAAAACCCACAAGTATGAAAAACCTACTCGTAGTCATGAATGGAACAAAAAGGTCAACAACATTATTTAGATCGAACGGAATGAAACAAAATAACATAATCTTAAAACAGAAGGAGTTGAACACATTAAATAAACAAGTAAAATGTTCATAGTTTATGCATAACGTATCATAATTATTCATAGTTCAAAATCAAAATATAACACAGACAATTTTAATAAAATGATGGCGGTAATTCTCGAGATAACAAATTTAATAATTAACATTACAAATTAAGTATATGTACTAACCTGGGAAATTTGACGTCAAACACTAGTCACTTACACACACCAGAGACCAACTACCTGCTTTTCTATATGCAAACCCTCGTCTCCCTATATCCCGACTTATCTAAACCACCCCGCACCACGTCATTCCTAGTGCGTGCTTATATCCTAACCACTTGCTATTTAAAAATCGGTATCTCGTCTTTAAACAAAACAGAGGTCACGACATCGCAAGTTTATTAACTAAATAGGGGATAGGGTCCATTTCAACACATACCATTTTCATAAATTTACAACATACAAGAAGTATCAATAAGCAGAACATGAGTTGTGTGGTAATATTTATAATCTACGATACTCCTTTTTTACTATTATTGAGATACAGCAAAAATTTAATTTTTTCTTATATTTTCTTTCCACTAATATATATTTATACATACTTAAAAACTGTAAATATTTCCTCATTCATGTGCGTGAGGGTTTTACCATTAAGATAATTGTATAAAACAACTATATTTTCATATTGTGAGCTATAGGAAAAATGTGAATGTAGTAACCCTTAAAAGACAATAGATAAGTGTTAAGAGTAATATAAATTTCCTATTAAGGACTCTATTTTCTGAGTGTTTTGTTTTTAATATAATTTTTGAAATATTTTTTTTTGTGCCATCAGCTATGTTTAGGATCAAATGAGTTTTTCTTTTGAAATGTGTTAGTTTGCTTTCATAATATATAATATCATTTAGAGGCAGTTAATTGGCACTTAATTATTGTGATATGAGTGAATATGTAACTTTATAATAGGAGTCCAAACTTTGAACTGAATATTTATACCTGTATTTTCTAACGTTAGGCTTTAGAATTGTATTGTACAGTCAAATATAAATATTTAATAGTATGTTGAATTTTGTAATTTTATTATATTTATCTAGTGCTTTGAGGAGTAAGTACCGTAGATAGAGTACCGGGTAACTTTTTCTCGCGAACCGATAAATCGATATCGATCTTTTTTTTTTAACTGTAGCTTTTTTCTTTGGTAATTGCACTTTGATAGAATGTTTTATTCAGATATCAGTGTTAGGCTTATACAGGGTGCAAAAATGAGAATAGAATTTTTACATTAAATTTGAGACACCCTGTACGAAGCATTAGTAACAACAACGGATGTACAATGAAATCATACTGTAGCCTCATGTTTTCTGAACATATTATTTTTTTAAATTCTCTGA